>CM024810.1:2490172-2526482 GCA_014281875.1 Nibea albiflora
AATTAGCAGTATTAACGGAGGATCTTCCCACAGAGAGAAAAGAAGAAACCAGCCTGAAGATCCACCGTCTGAATCAGGGTCACTCATCTGGGATCAATTCACTTCCCTGAGGCTCTTTGTATAATAACAGCCTAACAGTTACACAGGAAATCACCTTCATTTACAACTTCCTGTTGACTAAATGTGAGAAACAAAATAAAAGTCCCTCGAGGTGTTCTACACCAAAGAGCTGCTGTCTGCTGGTCCAAACTAACTAACCGACTTTTACGTTGAGTCAGACTACCTGACATCAGTCCGACCTGACAGAACATCAGTCCTGATGTTTGCTGGTTTTATCTTGTCTGGACGACAGAAAAAACGAGCGTGTCAGAATTACTCTACGACGTGTTAGTGACGAACACAGAACACTGCTGGGTCTGTCTCATGTGTGCCGGTCATGCTGAGCGTGACACCAAAGCCCAAAGACTTCGAGCTGGCACACCACATCTACGTTTGGACCGCCTAGGCTTTCACCTCATCCTCAACAGGACACCGAAGAGTAATCCTGATCTAAAGTTTCTGCTTCTCACACTTTATCACTGAAGCAAAGATGAAACGTGTCCAGACAGACAGACAGGTGCTGCTCACTGTATAAACTGAGCCTTGTTCTGTTCATTAAACCGATATGTATCAGTGTCCATGATAAGACTGCAGCCAATCAGGTTACTCGCCTGTGTAATCTGTGGTGTTTACAGCACAAAGAGACTTTAGTTACCAGACTAATCCTGAAGGCGCCACAAAGACACCATGAAGACATCGTCAAGACTCCGTCAAGACATCGTCAAGACATCGTCAAGACTCCGCCAAGACATCATCAAGACATCGCCAAGACATCGTCAAGACTCCGCCAAGACATCATCAAGACATTGCCAAGACATCATCAAGACATTGCCAAGACATCATCAAGACTCCGTCAAGACATCGTCAAGACTCCGCCAACAAGACCTTTAGGGGAACCTTCAGTGTGAGTTTTACCAATGTGGACTGAGCTCAGTGTTTTAGACTGAACTGGGAGTGATTATTTGATTGGACTGATTTCAGTCTGATTGGACTGATTTTAGTCTGATTGGACGGATTTCAGTGTGATTGGACTGATTTCAGTCTGATTGGACTGATTTCAGTGTGATTTAACTGATTTCAGTTTGATTGGACGGATTTCAGTGTGATTGGACTGATTTCGGTTTGATTGGACTGATTTCAGACTGATTGGACTGATTGGACTGATTTCAGTCTGATTGGACTGATTTTGGTTTGATTTGACTGATTTCAGTCTGATTGGACTGATTTCGGTTTGATTTGACTGATTTCAGACTGGTCTGAGGAGGATTTCAGTCTTTTTGTGAACCTGAAGACAAAAACAAACATAAAACATGTTCAGTGTGTTCGTCATCACAAAATAAACTTTATAATTCTAATAAACAGGAAAGAAGGAGACGAGCTGCTGTCACAGATCTGACCTCGCTCTGCAGCTCCAGGTCATGTGACTGAATTATACATGCGTGTTTGTTCGGGTCACTGAGCTGCAACAAGAGAACACACACACACACACACCTGTAACATACACACCTGTAACCACCTCGATGATCATGTGACACCTGGATTCAGTCAGAGTTGCTGATCTGGATCAAATTTAATGTTTTACTGTCATGAATATATAGTGAGTGTTCTTTAGCTGACACACAGCCCCACACACACACACACACACACACACACACACACACACACACTGTTGATGAACAAATTAAAACCTGATTTGGATCAAAGACAGGAAGTTGAAGGTGCTCTGCCTGTGATTGGCTGATATTCTGACCCTGAGTCGAGCCAATCATCTTCACCGATTGTCCACGTGCTGACATCATTTACCTGTGTATGTTTGTACACCTTTGTCTGTATGCCCTTATATGGATACATGTATGTATATGTAGCATCTGGTATGCGTGTCGTGTTCACTCCATTAATGACAGAACATCATGGGATACAGATGATCAGAGGTCAGCTGGAGACAAGTGTTGTGACCATCAAAAGGAAGTGACCCCTGTGAACACCTGGACAGTCAGCTGACCTCAGACAGACTCACTTCCTGTCTCCATTGGAAGTTCTGATCAGAACATTAAAGCTGCTGACACCAGCAAACAGCCCCGCCCCAATTAATCAAGCCACGCCCAGACCATCTGGCCACGCCCATCACTATACCCCAGCGTCGTCATGGTGACGATGGTGTCCAGAAGGCGGACGGGGATGGAGGTGAACTTGCTGGCGCGGAGCCCTTCTCGGCGTAGAACATGACGGTGGCGAAGATGATGATGGCCATGGTGAGGGAGAAGAGCAGGAAGCCGAGCTCGGAGGCGCAGCTCTTCAGCGTGTAGCCGAGGATCCGAAGCCCGGCAGAGTGCCTGGAGAACTTGAAGATCCGAAAGACCCGGAAGACCCGGAGCGTGACGAAGGCGCCGCTCACGTCCTCGTTGTCCGTCATGACCAGACCGATGTAGTACGGCATGATGGCGACCACGTCGATGATGCTCATCACGCTCTTCACGAACTTGTACCGGCTCGGCGCCGCCAGCAGCCTCAGCAGATACTCCACCGTGAAGATCATCACGCACGCCGTGTCCAGGCAGAAAAACGCCAGCTCGTACCGCTCACCACATGATAGCTCCCTCACGCGGTTCGGTGCGGTCCCGCACGGCACCGTCTCCACCACGTTAGCCAACACCGAAACCGCGATGAAGAATCCGGTGACGTAATAAAAGACCAGCGCCATGGTGGAGGTGTGCGGGTTCTCGAAGGCCCGCCACATGGTCTCCCGAAAGGTCATGTCAGGTGACACTGGGTCGTTGGTCGGGTCCATCTCCTCGTCGTCCTGGATCCGCTCCTGGTTCTCCCGCCGCCGGTCTTTGTAGTCCTCATAGCAGCAGTCCCCGATGATCTCCGGGATGATCCCGAAGAACGCCAGCTCCTCGTCGTACGCGGAGATGCACTCCTGCCGCGGGTAGTGCAGCTTCCCGGTCCGGTAGAAGTTAAGGATGTGTCGGAAGATGTCCGGGTCCCGGTCGAAGAAGTACTCGTTACTGTCCTCGTGGAAGAAGAAGTCCCGCTCGGTGCTGCCCAGCAGCGTGTCCGGGTACCGCTCCAGCGTGTCCCGCCACGTCTGGAACTTTGTCCCGCTCACGTTCAGCATGATCAGCCCGTCCTGCCCGCGCTGCTTCTCCTTCGGCGGAACCGGCATCGGCGCGCCGGCCACCGGCATCCAGCCGATGGCCGCCGCGCGGGCGAACGGCAGCCACGCCGCCACTCCTGCTGCCATACTGGACCTGGAGCTGAACCGGGGCTCGTCAGAGGCGGATTCACGTGGCGGAGCGGCACCGACAGGGCATCAGAACCGGCAGCACTCTGGAGTAACGGACCGAGCTCCTCCTGGAGACCCGGACGGTTTTACGCACCGGAACGTCTGCGTAAAACCAAACAAACCAACCTCCGCGATCAGCCCGTCAGTCCCGGTTCTGGACGTCTGGACCCGAGACTGCAGAAAGTCAAACTCAGGAATAAACTTCACCTCCGGTAGAGCCGGTAAATCCTCCGGTAGTCCTCCGGTGGATCCTCCCTCCGCGTGCAGCAACAAGTCATGAGGAGCAGCCGGTCCTCCGGACACAGAGCGGGTTGTGATCCGCCGCACACATGCTCCTCTCCGGGTCTCCTCTCCGGGTCTCCCCGCCGGAGTCTCCCGGTCCCCGCACTGATCCCGCAGTGAGTCGCGCGCTGCGACAAGTGTTTCCCCGCAGAGAGAGAGGGAGGGGGTCGGGGAGGGGGCCCAGAGCCGCGGACAGGACCCGAACTGAACCGAACCGAGCGGGGAGATAAAGAGGCTCGTGCTCTGGTCACAGGTGCTGCGCGAGACGAGCGGAAACCTCCTCCTGTCTCTCTCTCTCCCCTCCTGTCTCTCTCTCTCCCCTCCTCGCCCCTCCTCCTCCCGTTGGGGGCGTGTCTCTGGAGAATCCCGCGCTCTCTGTCGGTACCGTGACACGCGCGGATTGTTTGATGTTTGTTCAGCAGCAGGTCCGCGCGCTCCCGCGAGACGGAGGCTGCAGCAGGGAGCGCGCGACCTGTCCGTCCATCATCATCATCAGCTTCATGTGAGGGTCAACCTGTCTGCGGCGGACCCCGCCTCAGACAGTGTCAGCAGGGATCAGGTCAGGAACTCTCCTGACCCGGTTCTGATGATTTCATACAGAACTCTGATGTCATGATGATGACGTGGTTCAGTTTCAAACAGGAAATGTTTTCTTTAAAGGTCCGAAAACACACACACACACACACACACACACACACACACACACACACAGTCAGTCTCCATAAGTCCCCATGTTCAAATGTCCGACCTCACAGCAGAAATAAACATGTTTACAGTCACTGACACAGAGGAGGTCTCACTCTGTTAGAGAAGACCCAGAGGACTGAGATCAATACAGTGTGTGTGTGTGTGTGTGTGTGTGTGCGTGTGTGTGTGTGTGTGCAGCAGGTCTCTGTGTGTCAATCAATAACTTTGATTGATGGTTCAGTTCAGAGTGAGCAGTCTGTTTGTTTATGAGACGTATGAGGTGCTTCGCTCCCCATCTCCTCTTCCACCACGCCTCCGCCAGGCTAACACACTGAGCTAACAGCAGCTAACAAACTGAGCTAACAGCAGCTAACACGCTGAGCTAACAGCAGCTAACAAACTGAGCTAACAGCAGCTAACAAACTGAGCTAACAGCAGCTAACACACTGAGCTAACAGCAGCTAACAAACTGAGCTAACAGCAGCTAACACACTGAGCTAACAGCAGCTAACACGCTGAGCTAACAGCAGCTAACACACTGAGCTAACAGCAGCTAACACACTGAGCTAACAGCAGCTAACAGCAGCTAACACACTGAGCTAACAGCAGCTAACAAACTGAGCTAACAGCAGCTAACAAACTGAGCTAACAGCAGCTAACACACTGAGCTAACAGCAGCTAACAAACTGAGCTAACAGCAGCTAACACACTGAGCTAACAGCAGCTAACAAACTGAGCTAACAGCAGCTAACAAACTGAGCTAACAGCAGCTAACACACTGAGCTAACAGCAGCCGCAGTATACTTCACTGTCCATCATAAACTCTGTAAATCACAGCGTTTTGCTGCTTCCTGTTCGTCTTCATCAGGTCTGAAACAATCGATGGCTGTGATTGGCAGGTCACTTCCTCCTTTTCTCTCTCTAATTGGCCGGACACAAGGGAGTCTCTCACAGGTCAAAGGTCACTGAGACTGAACGATCAATCTGGACTCCATCTTACCGCCGAGGAGCAGACGAACTAACGCTAGTCCTGAAGGCGGATTAAAGGGTCAGAACCAGAACCTGAGACTGAGGACTGATCTTCACTTCAGATACAAACAGAAAAACCTCCGTTTCATGAACAGATTTAATCTCATCAATATTTTTTTTTTCTCTTTGAACTGAAACAAAAAAACTTTCCTTGGACTTCCTTCCTGCTCAGTCCTTCAAAATAAAACACTGGAGGTGATGAACATGAACGCTGAATGCAGCTGTGATTTGCTCGTTCTGTTTTCCTTCTGTAAGTAAATGTTGGTGACATCATGTGTGACATCATCGTGTCCTCGCCATCATGGATCACGTGCAGAGTCTCATCACCTCCTCCACATGTCGACGCCCCTCTTTGGATCATCTCAACAGGTGTGAAATGTGTAACGAGCGTTGTCAGGTGATGTTCAACATGATGTCATGAATTCGTCATGAGGTTCAGACGAACCAACATGTTGACGTGAAAAAATACAAACACGGAAAAACATGAACTACTCACGAGTGACTCAATCATATTAACTGAATATCATTCATATTTGAGCAGGAAGTGGAAGCTCATGATCATCATCACTTCCTGTGTTGTGACAGAACCTGATGATGAAACAAACTGGTCCGATGACGGCTCCACCGTACTTCACATTCACAGTCATGGTGTCTTAATTTGAAAATCCTTCAAACAGATGCAGAGTGAGCGCTGAACGCTCAGTCCACCGTCAGCCTGGAAACAAAATGGCCTCTCAGTGTGAACATCTCTCCGGGGGCAACAAAGGCTGAAGAGGTCGCTCAATATTTTCTGTTTATGTCAGACAGGCGTGAACAGATCGGACCGAAGTCTCCAGAGAGACTCGACATGCCGAAGAAGAAGAAGAAGAGAAGAAGAAGAAGAGAAGAAGAAGAAGATCCATCTTGACGTGGATGTTTCCATTGATGTGGGAGGAAGAGGAGTGTGATCAGACTCATCGAGCAGAGAGGAAACACTTCAACACGTTTAAGATGGAGTCACACCTCCACACAGCCGATATTCTGCTGCAGTCACTTTATCTTCAGCAGCCTCTGAGAACAACAGGGAGGAACGTTACAGCACAGAGCTGATCTGCAGACTTTATGATGGAGACACTGATCAGTAATGAAGCGCTAACTGTGGTTAGCTCGGTCAGACCTGTAGCTAACTGAACTGACTCAGCCCGGGATGCCAGGATCCAAACCCGGTTCAGAGGTTCTGTCGCTGTGTTCACTGTTAGACTGGACACTGCCGGTTCAGAGGTTCTGTTGCTGTGTTCACTGTTAGACTGGACACTGCCGGTTCAGAGGTTCTGTTGCTGTGTTCACTGTTAGACTGGACACTGCCGGTTCAGAGGTTCTGTTGCTGTGTTCACTGTTAGACTGGACACTGCCGGTTCAGAGGTTCTGTTGCTGTGTTCACTGTTAGACTGGACACTGCCGGTTCAGAGGTTCTGTCGCTGTGTTCACTGTTAGACTGGACACTGCTGGTTCAGAGGTTCTGTCGCTGTGTTCACTGTTAGACTGGACACTGCTAAGTTTAAAGATGAAGAAACTGTGACAGGAGAGTGATTCTCATGTGACTGACGAGGCGCCGTGTTTGGGTTCAGATCCAGTTCTGATAGATCGTCAGAGTTTGGACGGATCAGGAGAAGTTGAGAACAGAGCTGATGTGATGTGAAGTCGAGGGACTCGTAAAACTCTGTTGTGTCATTTTAAATCTTTAATGAGCTCAAACAAACATTCAGACGCTGTAATGTGTTTGTGATGAACGCGAGCTGGTCTGTGTGTCTGAGCTCAGTGTGAATAAATAAAAGAAGACGAGATGCCTCTCCTGACCCGGTTCTGATGATTTCATACAGAACTCTGATGTCATGATGATGACGTGGTTCAGTTTCAAACAGGAAATGTTTTCTTTAAAGGTCCGAAAACACACACACACACACACACACACACACACACACACAGTCAGTCTCCATAAGTCCCCATGTTCAAATGTCCTACCTCACAGCAGAAATAAAACTGTTATCAGTCACATGACACAGAGGAGGTCTCACTCTGTTAGAGAAGACCCAGAGGAGACTGAGATCAATACAGTGTGTGTGTGTGTGTGTGTGTGTGTGCGTGTGTGTGTGTGTGTGCAGCAGGTCCTCTGTGTTGTCAATCAATAACTTGATTGATGGTTCAGTTCAGAGTGAGCAGTCTGTTTGTTATGAGACGTATGATGTGCTTCGCTCCCCATCTCCTCTTCCACCACGCCTCGCCAGGCTAACACACTGAGCTAACAGCAGCTAACAACCTTAGCTAACAGCAGCTAACACGCTGAGCTAACAGCAGCTAACAAACTGAGCTAACAGCAGCTAACAAACTGAGCTAACAGGCAGCTAACACACTGAGCTAACAGCAGCTAACAACTGAGCTACAGCAGCTAACACACTGAGCTAAGCTAACACACTGAGCTAACAGCAGCTAACACAATGAGCTAACCAGCTAACACACTGCTAACAGCACTAACAGCAGCTAACAAACTGAGCTAACAGCTAGCTACCTAACAAACTGAGCTAACAGCAGCTAACACACTGAGCTAACAGCAGCTAACAAACTGAGCTAACAGCAGCTAACACACTGAGCTAACAGCAGCTAACAAACTGAGCTAACAGCAGCTAACAAACTGAGCTAACAGCAGCTAACACACTGAGCTAACAGCAGCCGCAGTATACTTCACTGTCCATCATAAACTCTGTAAATCACAGCGTTTGCTGCTTCCTGTTCGTCTTCATCAGGTCTGAAACAATCGATGGCTGTGATTGGCAGGTCACTTCCTCCTTTTCTCTCTCTAATTGGCCGTACACAAGGGAGTCCTCTCACAGGTCAAAGGTCACTGAGACTGAACGATCAATCTGGACTCCATCTTACCGCCGAGGAGCAGACGAACTAACGCTAGTCCTGAAGGCGGATTAAAGGGTCAGAACCAGAACCTGAGACTGAGGACTGATCTTCACTTCAGATACAAACAGAAAAACCTCCGTTTCATGAACAGATTTAATCTCATCAATATTTTTTTTTTCTCTTTGAACTGAAACAAAAAAACTTTCTTGGACTTCCTTCCTGCTCAGTCCTTCAAAATAAAACACTGGAGGTGATGAACATGAACGCTGAATGCAGCTGTGATTTGCTCGTTCTGTTTTCCTTCTGTAAGTAATGTTGGTGACATCATGTGTGACATCATCGTGTCCTCGCCATCATGGATCACGTGCAGAGTCTCATCACCTCCTCCACATGTCGACGCCCCTCTTTGGATCATCTCAACAGGTGTGAAATGTGTAACGAGCGTGTCAGGTGATGTTCAACATGATGTCATGAATTCGTCATGAGTTCAGACGAACCAACAGTTGACGTGAAAAAATACAAACACGGAAAAACATGAACTACTCACAGAGTGACTCAATCATATTAACTGAATATCATTCATATTTGAGCAGGAAGTGGAAGCTCATGATCATCATCACTTCCTGTGTTTGTGACAGAACCTGATGATGAAACACAAACTGGTCCGATGACGGCTCCACCGTACTTCACATTCACAGTCATGGTGTCTTAATTTGAAAATCCTTCAAACAGATGCAGAGTGAGCGCTGAACGCTCAGTCCACCGTCAGCCTGGAAACAAAATGGCCTCTCAGTGTGAACATCTCTCCGGGGGAACAAAGAGCTGAAGAGGTCGCTCAATATTTTCTGTTTATGTCAGACAGGCGTGAACAGATCGGACCGAAGTCTCCAGAGAGACTCGACATGCCGAAGAAGAAGAAGAAGAAGAAGAAGAAGAAGAAGAAGAAGATCCATCTTGACGTGGATGTTTCCATTGATGTGGGAGGAAGAGGAAGGGTGATCAGACTCATCGAGCAGAGAGGAAACACTTCAACACGTTAAGATGGAGTCACACCTCCACACAGCCGATATTCGCTGCAGTCACTTTATCTTCAGCAGCCTCTGAGAACAACAGGGAGGAACGTTACAGCACAGAGCTGATCTGCAGACTTTATGATGGAGACACTGATCAGTAATGAAGCGCTAACTGTGGTTAGCTCTGGTCAGACCTGTAGCTAACTGAACTGACTCAGCCCGGGATGCCAGGATCCAAACCCGTTCAGAGGTTCTGTCGCTGTGTTCACTGTTAGACTGGACACTCTTGCCGGTTCAGAGGTTCTGTTGCTGTGTTCACTGTTAGACTGGACACTGCCGGTTCAGAGGTTCTGTTGCTGTGTTTCACTGTTAGACTGGACACTGCCGGTTCAGAGGTTTCTGTTGCTGTGTTTCACTGTAGACTGGACACTGCCGGTTCAGAGGTCTGTTGCTGTGTTCACTGTGTAGACTGGACACTGCCGGTTCAGAGGTTCTGTTGCTGTGTTCACTGTTAGACTGGACACTGCCGGTTCAGAGGTTCTGTTGCTGTGTTCACTGTAGACTTGGACACTGCCGGTTCAGAGGTTCTGGTCGCTGTGTTTCACTGTTAGACTGGACCACTGCTGGTTCAGAGGTTCGTCTGTCGCTGTGTTTCACTGTTAGACTGGACACTGCTAATTTAAAGATGAAGAAACTGTGACAGGAGAGGTGATTCTCATGTGACTGCGAGGCGCCGTGTTTGGGTTCAGATCCAGTTCTGATAGATCGTCAGAGTTTTGGACGGATCAGGAGAAGTTGAGAACAGAGCTGATGTGATGTGAAGTCGAGGGACTCGTAAAACTCTGTTGTGTCATTTTAAATCTTTAATGAAGCTCAAACAAACATTCAGACGCTGTAATGTGTTTGTGATGAACGCGAGCTGGTCTGTGTGTCTGAGCTCAGTGTGAATAAATAAAAGAAGACGAGATGCTTCTGTGAATATTCTCCTCTCGTTAAAATCCTCCCTGGAAACAAATATTAATCAGTGTCTCTACCTTCCAAAATTAAAGCTTTAACTCACTGATGACGCCCAACAACCAGGACGTTCATTTATTCAGCAGCACGCTGAGCAGTTGATTTGCCCGAGTGGCCGAGGCTTCGCTTCGCTTCTTAAACGAGCTGAACATAATTAAATACTCTGCTAATGAAAACTGCATGTGAGGAGCTCCTTCTCCTCCCCACCTCCTCCTTCTAATCAGTTTATGAATATTCATTGTTAATTTACAGATAATCTGTTAACAATGTTTAAAAAACAGAAATAATTTTAGTTTTACAGTGTAAACTCTTTTATTTTGATAATCTGTTTTCCTGTTCGGCGGCCCTTCACTCTCATCAAACTCAGGCGTGCTTGTTTGCTTTATCAGCTCCACCATGTTTCTTTAACACGTGCAGTCACAACATGTAAAGAGTTGATATGTGGACGAACATCTGTGTCTCCTGGACGGACGACATTGTCTGAACTAATGAGGGGACGGAGGTGATTCAGTCAGACGAGGAGAAACTCAAGTCTGTTCAGCGAGTCGGACGGAGACAACGATGCCGTATTTAAAAATAACTGTGGCTGTTCTCAGGTGTCCTGCAGGAAGCAGAAGAAATGAATCAGAGACATCAGTGCAGGAAATCTGTCCCATAAATAAGAGATGGAGGACGAAACAATTCGACACTGACAGAGAAACACTAGATGAGCAGTTCATATTAAATCATCACAGCTATGCGTCCGTAACAAAGGAGTCCAGATAGAGAGCCCGCTTTAGGACGTGATGTTTGGACCATCGCACCTGAGCCTCCAAACCTCCCACCATTCACACGCTCACTAAAACAACCATGTTGGTCCTCCAGGACGTCACATGGAGAGTTTGAAGCTCTTTAACATGGATTCATCCGGAGGAGGAGGAGGTTGGAAACCCGTGGACAGGAACCAACACAGTCACATGACCTGAACATGTGAGCAGATGATCAGCTCATGGATCAGAGCACCTGAACGCATCACTGGTTCAGGTCTGTGGTCGTGGCATCACAGTGAATCCTCCACAGTCCGAGGTCCTGTTGGGGACAGATCATTAGTCCTCAGATCCTCTGAAGGACTCAGTGAAGGACTTTTTCCTGATGGGTGAGTCCTTCATTGAGTCCTTAAGGACAGACAAAGCTTGTTTTCTTTCACTTCCTGTCCCAATAACAGGACGAGTCAATACAGTGCCATCTGGACAAAAGTATGTGGACACGAGAGCCCTTGTCTATTTTAAATCAGTCCAGCTGTCTCTACAGGCTTCTCACTCTGTAAATGTGACATGAAGCATCAGCTACACCTACGCTCAGCGTGCACCTGTACGCGTCATGTGGGAAGTCAAAGACGGGTCACACGTCACATCTCCAAACATTTATCTGCTTTGTTCTAATGGACCGTCTGTCCACATACCTTTGTCCATCTCAACAGTGAACAGGTTGTTTGACTGTTAAAAAGAACAAAAGCTGACAGGAACCATGACGACGGTGCTGAACATCTTCTTTGTCTTCACCTTCCACAGATTTGCAGGCAGTGCAGCACAGAGTGAGTTAGAGCTGGTTATAAGCAGAAATCTATAAGCTGCAGCCGCTCTGACAAATGATCCCAGTTTGATTTCCTCGGGGGGAGCCGAGCCTGAGCGAGCGTGTCTGAACTGAATGTGTTTAAATTTTTACCACATAACCGACTTTTATTCACGCTGAGTGAGGAAGATGATGGAAACACCAAGAGGCTGATGGGACATGAAGGCTGAGCGCCGACAGAGAGTCGACCAATCACAGTGAGCAGAGAAACCATTTACATCCAATACATCCTGTAAAACATCCTCAAAACTCCACGAACACACCGAGCTGTCCCTGAACACACCGAGCTGTCCCTGAACACACCGAGCAGTCCCTGAACACACCGAGCTCTCCCTGAACACACCGAGCTGTCCCTGAACACACCGAGCTGTCCCTGAACACACCGAGCAGTCCCTGAACACACCGAGCTCTCCCTGAACACACCGAGCTGTCCCTGAACACACCGAGCAGTCCCTGAACACACCGAGCAGTCCCTGAACACACCGAGCAGTCCCTGAACACACCGAGCTCTCCCTGAACACACCGAGCTGTCCCTGAACACACCGAGCAGTCCCTGAACACACCGAGCTGTCCCTGAACACACCGAGCTGTCCCTGAACACATCCAGCTGTCCCTGAACACACCGAGCAGTCCCTGAACACACCGAGCTCTCCCTGAACACACCGAGCTGTCCCTGAACACACCGAGCTGTCCCTGAACACATCGAGCTCTCCCTGAACACACCGAGCAGTCCCTGAACACACCGAGCTCTCCCTGAACACACCGAGCTGTCCCTGAACACACCGAGCAGTCCCTGAACACACCGAGCTGTCCCTGAACACATCCAGCTGTCCCTGAACACACCGAGCAGTCCCTGAACACACCGAGCTCTCCCTGAACACACCGAGCTGTCCCTGAACACACCGAGCAGTCCCTGAACACACCGAGCTCTCCCTGAACACACCGAGCTGTCCATGAACACACCGAGCTGTCCCTGAACACACCGAGCAGTCCCTGAACACACCGAGCTGTCCCTGAACACACCGAGCTGTCCCTGAACACATCGAGCAGTCCCTGAACACACCGAGCTGTCCCTGAACACACCGAGCTGTCCCTGAACACACCGAGCAGTCCCTGAACACACCGAGCTGTCCCTGAACACACCAAGCTGTCCCTGAACACACCGAGCAGTCCCTGAACACACCGAGCAGTCCCTGAACGCATCGAGCTGTCCCTGAACACATCGAGCAGTCCCTGAACGCACCGAGCTGTCCATGAACACACCGAGCTGTCCCTGAACACACCGAGCTGTCCCTGAACACACCGAGCTGTCCCTGAACACATCGAGCTTTCCATGAACACATCGAGCTTTCCATGAACACACCGAGCTGTCCCTGAACACACCGAGCAGTCCCTGAACATACCCAGCTGTCCCTGAACACACCGAGCTGTCCCTGAACACACCGAGCTGTCCCTGAACACACCGAGCTGTCCCTGAACACACCGAGCAGTCCCTGAACACACCGAGCAGTCCCTGAACACACCGATTTCCATAAAGTAAAGCAGCATAAAGGAGAGCGGAAAGTTTCAGTGACATTTCAGTTCAGATTGTTCGTCAGTCCGAGCAGACGGGTGTGAACACGAGGAACATGCAGAATGTCATGTGATCTCATGACACGGCTTCCAGTTCTCTGAAGAAAAGTGCATAAATATGTGGAACCAAGCCGAGGAGAGCCCTGAAAGTCTGGAGTCGTCCAGCGTGTGGAGCGTCGTACATTGAGCAGGCAGGCCAGCGTCTGCCAACAGTTCACAGCGGTGGGTGATGAACCTCAGAGCACAGTGACAGACAGCAGGCAGCTGACACACAGAACATCGAGTACAGACAAGAAGGTGGCCGGCCTCAGAAACTTCAAACTTCAGCTCTGACGGAAAAACAAGAAACCGAGCGTCAGGTTGAACAGGAAGCTCGTCAACACGGAATCCCACCGACGTCCAACAGCTGCTGAATTATTCAACTTCTTAACAGGATGTGTGTGTTTATAACGCTGTGTGTGTGAGCAGAGAGTGTGTGTGAGCAGAGTGTGTGTGTGAGCAGAGTGTGTGTGAGCAGAGTGTGTGTGAGCAGAGTGTGTGTGAGCAGAGTGTGTGTGTGAGCAAAGTGTGTGTGTGAGCAGAGTGTGTGTGAGCAGAGTGTGTGTGAGCAGAGTGTGTGTGAGCAGAGTGTGTGTGAGCAGAGTGTGTGTGAGCAGAGTGTGTGTGAGCAGAGTGTGTGTGTGAGCAAAGTGTGTGTGTGAGCAGAGTGTGTGTGAGCAGAGAGTGTGTGTGAGCAGAGTGTGTGTGAGCAGAGTGTGTGTGAGCAGAGTGTGTGTGAGCAGAGTGTGTGTGAGCAGAGTGTGTGTGTGAGCAGAGTGTGTGTTGTCAGTCTCATAAATATAAAAGTGTTCTTCAGTTTTTCTGTTTGAGTCTCTTCGAGGCCAAACAGCCTCACAGAGCTGCAGCAGGCCCCAGGGGCTGATGGGAAACACACACACCTGAATCGACCTGCAGACGCGGCCTGGCTCGGCTCGGCTCGGTTTGTGTTTGAGGTTTTTTCTCGTCAGCAGAGTCGAGGCTGTCGGGGGAGTTTGGAAGATCTCCTCTGTCTGTCTGTGTGAAGATGTGAGCAGAACAGTATGTGAGCGCGGCCGCAAGCTGATCTGACACGGCCTGCAGGAGAGGAGCCGCAGTTTGGACCACCTGTCAGCAACACAGCCAAACTTCATTTTTATCCAACGCACAACTCTGATTAACAGTTTATGGACAATGAAGTACTGTGCTGACAACTGAAGCTGCTGTTAGCTCAGTGTGTTAGCTGTCTGTTAGCTCAGTGTGTTAGCTCAGTTTGTTAGCTGTCTGTTAGCTCAGTTTGTTAGCTGCTGTTAGCTCAGTTTGTTAGCTGCTGTTAGCTCAGTTTGTTAGCTGTCTGTTAGCTCAGTGTGTTAGCACAGTTTGTTAGCTGTCTGTTAGCTCAGTGTGTTAGCTCAGTTTGTTAGCTGTCTGTTAGCTCAGTTTGTTAGCTGCTGTTAGCTCAGTTTGTTAGCTGTCTGTTAGCTCAGTTTGTTAGCTGTCTGTTAGCTCAGTTTGTTAGCTGCTGTTAGCTCAGTTTGTTAGCTGCTGTTAGCTCAGTTTGTTAGCTGTCTGTTAGCTCAGTTTGTTAGCTGCTGTTAGCTCAGTTTGTTAGCTGCTGTTAGCTCAGTTTGTTAGCAGTCTGTTAGTTCAGTTTGTTAGCTGTCTGTTAGCTCCTGTTAACTCAGTTTGTTAGCTGCTGTTAGCTCAGTTTGTTAGCTGTCTGTTAGCTCAGTTTGTTAGCAGTCTGTTAGCTCAGTTTGTTAGCTCAGTTTGTTAGCTGTCTGTTAGCTCAGTTTGTTAGCTCCTGTTAGCTCAGTTTGTTAGCTGCTGTTAGCTCAGTTTGTTAGCTCAGTTTGTTAGCTGCTGTTAGCCTCAGTTTGTTAGCTGCTGTTAGCTCAGTTTGTTAGCTCAGTTTGTTAGCAAGTCTGTTAGCTCAGTTTGTTAGCTGCTGTTAGCTCAGTTTGTTAGCTGCTGTTAGCTCAGTTTGTTAGCTCAGTTTGTTAGCTGTCTGTTAGCTCAGTTTGTTAGCTCCTGTTAGCTCAGTTTGTTAGCTGCTGTTAGCTCAGTTTGTTAGCTGCTGTTAGCTCAGTTTATTAGCTGCTGTTAGCTCAGTTTGTTAGCTCAGTTTGTTAGCAGGTCTGTTAGCTCAGTTTGTTAGCTGCTGTTAGCTCAGTTTGTTAGCTGCTGTTAGCTCAGTTTGTTAGCTCAGTTTGTTAGCCTGTGCTGTGTCAGTGTTTGTGGTTTTCAATAAGTTCACATAAACATTCAAACAGGAAGTGAGTCATCAACAATTATCAAGTATGTGTGTATGTTTTTGCGAGTGTATCCGTGTGTGTTACTGTGTGTGTGTTACTGTGTGTGTATTTGTGTGTGTTACTGTGTGTATTTGTGTGTGTTACTGTGTGTATTTGTGTGTATTTGTGTGTGTTACTGTGTGTATTTGTGTGTGTTACTGTGTGTATTTGTGTGTGTTACTGTGTGTATTTGTGTGTGTTACTGTGTGCGTTGGTTCGTGACGTTCAATAATAAACGGGACGTCCTCTCGTCTCCCGGGCAAATACTGATTATCACCATCTGTCAACTACAACAAAGGATTGTGGGAACACAGGAGGAGGACGTGGGATGTGTGAAACACACACACACACACACACACACACACACACACACAACATCTTTATTGTTTTCTTTGACTCATGGAGTCGATGGCCTCCTCCTATTGTCGTTCTTCTCCTTCTCCTCCTTGTCGTCGTTCCTCTTCTCCTCCTCGTCGTCGTTCTCCTCCTCGTCGTCGTTCTCCTCCTCGTCTACATTTAGTGCAGGAGGTGTCGGGGTGAATCTGCTGATGTTAATTAGTCTTCACACATCTGACGAGTCTGAAGATAAACGAGGAGTTGAGCTTCGTCTCAGATCTGTGACTCATTATCGAGTTTCACATCAGAAGAGTTCACCAACGCTGAGAGAACGTTCAGACAACCCTGAGAGAACGTTCAGACAACGCTGAGAGAACGTTCAGACAGCCCTGAGAGAACGTTCAGACAACGCTGAGAGAACGTTCAGACAACCCTGAGAGAACGTTCAGACAACGCTGAGAGAACGTTCAGACAGCCCTGAGAGAACGTTCAGACAGCCCTGAGAGAACGTTCAGACAACGCTGAGAGAACGTTCAGACAGCCCTGAGAGAACGTTCAGACAACGCTGAGAGAACGTTCAGACAGCCCTGAGAGAACGTTCAGAGCCCTGAGAGAACGTTCAGACAACGCTGAGAGAACGTTCAGACAGCCCTGAGAGAACGTTCAGACGACTCAAACTGTGACAAACAGGAAGAGACAAAATGTCAAAGGTCAAAATTTAAAGTTTTAAATCAACGTCTGATTGATCAATAATCAGATCCTTCACAATAAAAGCATCGTCAATACTGTCGTTTAAAAAGATTAAAATGATTTAATGAGACAAGTTAACGAGTCTCTGTCAGTCCAACACTGACGGGACAGGAGACACAGGAGAGGAGACAAAGGAGACAGAGGACAGAGGAGACAGAGGACAAAGGAGACAGAGGACAGAGGAGACAGAGGACAGAGGACAGAGGAGACAGAGGACAAAGGAGACAGAGGACAAAGGAGACAGAGGACAGAGGAGACAGAGGACAAAGGAGACAGAGGACAGAGGAGACAGAGGACAGAGGACAGAGGAGACAGAGGAGAGAGGAGAGATCTGAGTCCTGATCAGGAATAAATCTGCTTTAACGGATCCGTCACTCCGTGACGCGGAGCGTCCCTCAGGTGTTTCCTGGACCAGACTTTGCTTTCATTATTTAAAGACCAGACCAAGATCTAAGACTTGAGACTTTGGACAGCACGTGGAAGGAGCAGAGACAACATGAGGACAACACCGTCTCGTGTACGAAATCTTCTTCTTCTGTTGTTTCCTCTCAGCCGGCTCATGTTGATTGACAGCCTCTTCCTGTTTCTTCTTTAATCCTCATTTAATCAAACAGGAAGAAAAACCACACGAAGCCTCAGGATCAATTATTAAGTTCAACATTTAAACGATGACGATGAACCTGGAGCTTCACACAAACAGGCCACATGTTTCATTCGTTTGTTTCAGCTGATGAAGTTTTCCCGTCGCCGTCCTCGGGCTCTGATTGGATGACTGAACCTTTAATCGAGTCTTCGCGGTGAATCAGTCACAGATGATTTCACTTCCTGCCAGCCCCAGGAAGTTTACTGTTTACTCCAACACGTGAAGTCGTGATCCGACAAACTGTTTGGATCAAATGATTCAGACCGCGTCAATGGTTCTGTTTGACAGTCAATCATTTAGAATTCATAGTCGTTAATCAATTATTTGTCAATCAAAACTGAAACATTACCAACTTCTTCAACAACGAGAGTGTCACTGCAAAAACGACTCATTCAAGGATTCGAGGCTCATTCAAGGATTCAAGGCTCATTCAAGGATTCAAGGCTCATTCAAGGATTCAATTCACTTCAGTCGTCTGCTGTCAGACTTGGATTTGTCTGAACCTGCGAACTTTACAAACTCAAACTGAATCTATGATGAGATGCTAATTATGCTAATTTAATGAATCTTTCATATGAGAACTTTTCATCTGTGACTTTTGAATAAATTAATATATTCATGTTTTTATTAATCTGTTAATGATCAACTGAGAGACAAAAAACATCTTTTATATAAAAACTGAGTCCGTCTTTGTCGTCGCCGAGCTTCAGGTACCAGACTAAAGTAACCGACCTGCTGCCATCTGACGAGCGGTACCGAAGTATCGCCACAATGTGAAAAGCTGAAAACAAAGTAAGGATGAAATACTGTACTTTAATTACTTTAATATTTTGAAGTATTTTACTTGTAGTTAAGTATTTTCATTTATTTTTGTACTTACTACTTCTCTGGTTGTTTCCCGTTTCCTCTCTCGGCGTCCTCATCCACCCTGTCTCCACCTGCGGTCCTCCACCTGCGGTCCTCCACCTGTCCCTCGTCTCTGCCAGTTCTGGGCTGTTTGCTGTCACTGGTGCATGCTGGGAAAGAACTCATTATCCAATCCCTGCTGAGATCTTTTAATTTAATGAGGAACATCGCTAAGCTGCAGGAAACAGACCAACAGGACCAGAACCAGAGAGGACAGACCGGACCAGAACCAGAATGGATCAGAGGTGATGGACTCGGTCTGATGCATCATTAAACAGAATCAGAAAGTGTTTAAGTGTTTGAAACTTTCAGTTTTTCTCCAAGTTCATTTTTTGATTTTTCTGTTTTCGTCCTTGAGCCACAAAAAAACTGAAAATCTTCAGAACAAACACAAAGAAGGAAAAAGAGTTTTTATTAAAATGTTTCTTTGAAACAAAAAGAAGTTTCTCCTTAAAATGCTTAAGTCCTGACCCGGACTCTGGGGGCCCGACATGATCCAGGTTTTCAGAACGGACCGGCTCAGACAGTGACTGCACACCGCTCACCTTCACCGCGTCACTTCCTGTTTCTCTGCAGCAGCTGATGATGATGAACAACTCGTTCTTCATGAGACCTTGAACACATAAACACGTTAAACACGTAAACACGTTAAACACGTTAACACGTTAAACACGTAAACACGTTAAACACGTAAACACGTAAACACGTTAAACACGTAAACACGTTAAACACGTAAACACGTAAACACGTTAAACACGTAAACACGTTAAACACGTAAACACGTTAAACACGTTAAACACGTAAACACGTTAAACACGTAAACACGTTAAACACGTAAACACGTTAAACACGTAAACACGTAAACACGTCAAACACGTAAAACACGTAAACACGTAACACGTTAAACACGTAAACACGTAAACACGTTAAACACGTAAACACTTAAACACGTAAACACGTTAAACACGTAAACACGTAAACACGTTAAACACGTTAAACACGTAAACACGTTAAACACGTAAACACGTTAAACACGTTAAACACGTAAACACGTAAACACGTTAAACACGTTAAACACGTAAACACGTTAAACACGTAAAACACGTTAAACACGTTAAACACGTAAACACGTTAAACACGTAAAACACGTAAACACGTTAAACACGTAAACACGTTAAACACGTTAAACACGTAAACACGTTAAACACGTAAACACGTTAAACACGTTAAACACGTAAACACGTAAACACGTTAAACACGTTAAACACGTAAACACGTTAAACACGTAAAACACGTAAACACGTTAAACACGTAAACACGTAAACACGTAACCCTAACACTGAAGTCAGGCACGTTTATAAAAACATTGATTTATTTATGACATGAAATATTCAGCAGAGAAAAAATGACTCAAATTATTTATTAGTAGATTTGCAGGTTTGAATCAAACATGAAATCAAATAATTAATTAAACAGAAGAATATTAAAACCACGAACCAATCGGCGTCATGTGAGTCAGGACGAGTCGACCAATCACAGACCAGGACCTTCAGTGAGCGAACAGGTATAGGACCTGGACCTTGTTGTTGTTGTAATTGTTAAGAGACGCTGTAAAAGTGTTTTTACTGAAAGTGTTAGAGTGTTTTTGTTGTTTCTGTCAGACAGAACTCAAATAAAAATAGAACCAGAATCAGAACCAGAACCGGTCCTCTCCTCTCTCCTCTCTGTTCTCTTCCCGTCACAGAAAATAAACCTCGTCTGACTCACCTGTCAACTTTGTACCTGAATGTTTCATTTCCTGTGCAGTCCCGACGTGATGCTGACAACATGGCCCCACAGCTGAAGTCCTCGCTCCCTCCCCCACCATCCTCCCCCCATCGTCCATCGTCCTCCCCCCTCTGAGGAGCCACGGCTTTATTCTCACTTTCTATTTTTAGTCGAGCTCCTCCTCTCTTCAGGAAAAGATGTTTTAATGTGGTCAAAGAAAAGAAGGAGGCCAATAGGAGTATGACGGGAGGACTGGAGCGGATGGGGGAGGACGGCAGGAGGACGGGGAGGACGGCAGGAGGACAGCAGGAGGACGGCAGGAGGACAGCAGGAGGACGGGGAGGACGGCAGGAGGACAGCAGGAGGACGGGGAGGACAGCAGGAGGACGATCATTCTGGCTTCAGGCTCAAATAAAATGAATTTAATCTGCTGTGAATTCAGTGAATTCACCACAGAAGAAGAAACATGGCAATTAATGAAGTTTGTCTCATCACGGCTGTAACGTGATAAATGATTAGTTTCATATTAAGTTTGATTATTTCTGCTCTATTATTAATATTAAATTGACATTCAGATTTTTCAGATCATTGTGACTTCACGATACGATAACTTTTCTTTGTGTTTTGTCTCTTTATTAAAATAAATAAACGATGACCATAAATACAGACGAGGTGGGAACCACACACATAGAACAGAAAGAAACTATTATTGATTTTATTATTATAGATTTGATCATGTGTGTTATTGACAGGCCATCAGCTCATCACAGCCGACTAACATGACATCAATACATCATGATTATTGTCAATACCAGAATATGACGACATCGATATTCTTTAACAGAAACAAAATGTAATATTTGAAACCTTTGAAATTAAATCTTGTTTTGTTCAGACGCCATTTGAACATTTTGACATCATCTGAACTAAAAACTGTTCAATAAGTGTGTGTGTGTGTTACAGTAACACTGTCTGAAGGTAAAGCTCATTAATTATTGATGCTGCCTGCTGGTCTGTAATTGCAATAAAATGTAATAAAACATAAATGTCGTCGCTGTTTGCTGGATTTTAATAATTCAAACAACAAAAGCAGAGGCAGGAACGTCACAGGTGCATTATGGGTAGTGAGGCGAGATGTAAAAATGTTTTTACAACGCTGCAGAGACGTTTCTTCTTCTGTGGTTTTCACCTCAGGTCTGATCCTGAATCAGTTATTACCTGGCCCAGGTTCTGGTTCTGGTTCTGTTGTAGATAAAGGCTTAGCAGGTCTCTCTTTGCCTCATTGAGGCTCCGTGCTGTGTTTAATTATTTTAATTAGTTTTGGATATATTGAAATATTGAATCTGAATAATTATTCATGTCATTAGTGAAACAGTTTACTGTGATAATTAGAGATCAATAACAGGAGGAGAAACATGGCTGGTGACGAGGAACAGGTGAGGAGGAGTTCAGACAGGTGAGAGGAAAAACCAGGCCACGCCCACGACACACGATAGAAAGACAAAACAGGAAACTCTGAGAACCATCGTGACATCATCATGACATCATCGTGACATCATCGTGATGCTCGAGAACAATAGTCTCTAATGATGGTTCTGTGTAACAAACCGCCTGTCTGACATTTTTGTACAACAGCTTCATCAGAAAAACTTGATTTGTTTAGTTCAGCATTTTCTGATGTCATGTTGGACTCAATAATTCACCAGCTAATGTGTGCGCACATGTCGGCGTTATTTTAACTGGAACATGCTAAACCGTTAAAAACATTATAAAGATGTAAACATTATAAAGATGTAAACATTATAAAGATGTAAACATTATAAACAACATGTAAACATTATAAAGATGTAAACATTATAAAGATGTAAACATTATAAACAACATGTAAACATTATAAAGATGTAAACATTATAAAGATGTAAACATTATAAAGATGTAAACATTATAAACAACATTAAAAAATTTAAACATTATAAAGATGTAAACATTATAAACAACATGTAAACATTATAAAGATGTAAACATTATAAAGATGTAAACATTATAAAGATGTAAACATTATAAAGATGTAAACATTATAAAGATGTAAACATTATAAACAACATGTAAACATTATAAAGATGTAAACATTATAAACATGTAAACATTATAAAGATGTAAACATTATAAACATGTAAACATTATAAACAACATGTAAACATTATAAACAACATGTAAACATTATAAAGATGTAAACATTATAAAGATGTAAACATTATAAACATGTAAACATTATAAACATGTAAACATTATAAAGATGTAAACATTATAAACAACATGTAAACATTATAAAGATGTAAACATTATAAACATGTAAACATTATAAACAACATGTAAACATTATAAAGATGTAAACATTATAAAGATGTAAACATTATAAAGATGTAAACATTATAAACAACATGTAAACATTATAAAGATGTAAACATTATAAAGATGTAAACATTATAAACATGTAAACATTATAAACATGTAAACATTATAAACATGTAAACAGATCCACATGTTGAAGACAAAATATGTGTGAGAACACATTAAGTTTAAAATTGACATTTCTGTTGATCTAAATATTTTATATATATATAGTGAATATATGTGAATATCTGAGTCTGATGGTCCACCACAGAAGAAGAAGAGACGCCTGTTCAGAAGCGAGCAGCAGCTTTGTTTGTCAACAAATAAAGAGAGCGGGATAATGAACTGATCTGAGTTAATCAGCCATCACAATGCTTCAGGTAACTCAGTCCAAACCGTAATCTGCTGCTGCAGCCGGAGGCGACCAATCAGACGTCAGCTTGAGCTGAACTGGATCAATGCAGTTTTCCTCCTGCAGCCCAGACTGAGTGTGCAGCAGTGTGAGAGTGTTCTGGTTTATCTGTCCAACAGAGGACCTCACACCCATCGCTCATACAGTCTGAAATAAATAAAGACTTCAAATTCAGGACAAAAAATGACAAAGAACAGAGAAATGATTAAATTAAAATGATTACACTAAACACAAAGTCAGATTATTTTAATGAGTATAAGAAATGTTTAAATCTTAAAATCATTCAATAAAGTCTTAATGAAGTAATTAAAGTTACACAGCAGTCTGTCACTGGCTGTACTGAAATATTTTCAGTAAAATTGTGATTTAAATAAAATATTGTGTTTTTTATGAGCACAAACAGACGTCCTCACTTGGCATGTAGATGACAGTCATGAACGTGTGTGTGTGTGTTGGGCCCTCTATGCAACGTTCAGGGACGGTTTTTGCTATTGCTACATAAAATATGTGTGCGTTTGCACGATTTTTATATTTTTGTGAATGCTATAAATGCTGTGACATGATAACACGTACACTAATGACAATACCAGTTTCTCTTTATTAGAAATGCCTCAACCAGAAATCACACCAAATCCTGTGCCTGAGGACGAACCTCTGTCTACTGACCCTGCTATTGGCTTTCAGCTCTGACTGACAGAATTTGGACACAGCTGAGGACCAAGTGAGATACCTGCTGACTCTGTTTCCCCTGGGATGAGTTGCCATTACTAGTAATTGAAGAAGACATTGGTGAAAAGATTCCCAGAAGCTGGTTAGTCTATTCAGACAGAAGAAGATGACAGTTAACCTAACAAGCTCAGGCCTGACAGACTGGAAACATGCACAGTCCAGGCAGCAGCACTTCTAGACACTGAGAAGATGCGATGGAGAGTGTTGACCCATTGACTGCGACTGTGCATTTTCTGGCAGTGAGAAATCTGGCACTAAGGGGGAGTACAGAAACATTGTTCATGCCATCTAACGGCAATTTCCACAGCAGCCTGCAGTGAGAGAGGCACTGATTAAGGTGAGAGATCACACTAGAGACGCCATCATTAAGGTTGAGGCCCAGTCCTGTCGGAGGAGGTGGGATCCTACTGCTTCAGCATCTGTACAGTGGTGTGGTACGACATCTTGAGCCAGGCACACCATGTGAGCAAGTTGATGCAGTCTCTCAGCAAGCAGGCTGATGTAGCAGTCAGTCTTTTCAACAGGGTTGAGACTGAGGTCCACAAAGCGTCACTTCTCCTGTGATGCATTTGATGAGCCTTTAAGTGATGCTCTGAAGAAGCTGGAGGTCACATTTTTCAATGTTGTTGTTGATGCTGCAGCTTCAGGTGTTCAGGTGCCGAATGTGAGAGAGAAGTTTGGAGTGCTCTCTAATTTCAGAAACCTCCCAGACAGAGCTGCAAAAAGAATGTGAGACTCTGCAAACTTGACCAAACCATGACTGTGTTTCATCCACGAGAAAGAGCTTGCAGAAATCGACTCCAATCTATGGACCACACTCAGGATTGGTTTGACCCTTCCAATGACGCAAGTTTTTTCCAAGCTGAAGCTGTCTCTCTGGACTTGCCATCATCAGCATTAATTATACAGCTGCACAACAGATTTCGTATGATAATGTAATTGATGATTTTGCATCAAAGAAGGTTAGAAAAGTTTTAGATGAGTTTTAGATTGCACACTTGTTGTTAATGTTGGTGAAAAACCCAGGTTGGAAAATCTGCCACAGTCTGAGCACTACGTTCATTATCTGCTGTACAAAACCGGTGTGTTATCATAACTGGAAGTCTTCAGGATGCTGCAAAACAAAACTCGTACATTAAAATATGAAATAGTTTTTTATTTTTATTTATTTATTTATTAGCTTTCTTAAAGGATTTTCAAGCCAGTGATGAAGGATTGTGCAGTTTACTGTTTATATACTGTATTTCATTTATTTGTTCTTGTTACCTTTTTTAAAATAATATTAATAAAATGATATATTGTTGTGTGTTGTGTTCGGGGTCAGATCAGACGTGTCGGAGACTTCACACCCATCCTGACGTGTTTTATTGATCATGCGTGTGTTTGTCATGTTCATCGACTCCCTGTGTGACAGATTATCATGAATCATATCTGTGCCCACACCAGTGGGTCAGGATCTGAAGAGCTGGGCCTGGACTTGTGACGTGTGGTTCTGGTTCTGGTTTTGGTCTGTGTCCTGTCAGGGTTATTAATGTGTTGCTGCTGCAGGATTCTGCTGGATCAGAGCCCGACTCAGAGCAGACTGCTGCTGTCACTCGAACCCTGCAGTCCTGGTTCAGGTCCAAACTGAATCTCCTCCTGTGACTGGATCAGTGTGTCTATCCTCGAGGTGTTTACAGACCCGTCCGTCAACCACCTGTCCCTGAAGACCTGTGGTCCACACAAGTCAGGCTCTGGTCCTGGTCACATATTGATATATTCAGTATTTCTATCTGACACAGCAATCAGCTGATCGATCGTCCTGTCACTGTTTTAATGAAACTCTGAGCAGAATACTGATCAACACACACTCACACACTCTGTGCTCATGATGCGTTCACTGTCAGTCGGTCACGTTGTCTTCATTAAACACATATCGATCTCCTGAGTGGACAGACCTTTGAATGCATCATGGTGGTTTTTTAGACCGGGGGTTGGTGGATGTGTCGTCACGGCAACCAGCATCCTTCTAATGACTTTATACTGGCTGCTCTTTGTGCAAATGCCGCCCGCCGCCGGACGGGTTCAGTGTCCGAATTCACTGCAACATTTTCAAGGATTGAAGAGAGAAAAGCTTCCAGGTTTAGAAGGCCTTGAGCCTTGAACGAGTTTCATTCATCAGCAGAACATGGAGACACTCATTTTAAATCGCAGACATTCAGTTCAAACGAAGTCACCCTAAGCCAACCAACTATTAAGGGGGCGGTGCCGCCTCAGGTGAGGTCACTTTCAGTCAGTAATCAGAGCCTGACAGCACAGGCTCCTCCAATCAGATGATGTGAAATGTTTGTCGAGTTTCTTCTTCTTCAGTAAAACTGAGAATGGAATGATCACAGCAAGGAGGACGGGGGAGGACGGGTAATGCTACATTTCATCACTGTCATCAGCACTCGGCATGCTGGGATGGAGAGAAGTGTAAGGAGGAGATGCAGGAGGAGACGCGGGAGGCGTTCAGGCTCACTAAACTCCAATCATTAATCTGAGAAACATTTGAGACAACGGAGGAGATGATCCGACTTTGTACTGAGACATTCAGGGTATTCACTGTGGAATAGTATTACGTCCACCCTCTGTCCTCTCAGGGTTTGATCTCATGGTATTCTGGGTCTGTCAGGTGTTTTCTGGAGCACAGAGCTGAGCTGAGAGTTCATGCGTGTTGTTGGAATAAAGTGAAAGCTGCAGTCACGTGATGATGACGAAGTGGAATGGTGGAGGGATGATGGAGTGATGGTGGAGGGATGATGAAGTGATGGTGGAGGGATGATGGAGTGATGGTGGAGGGATGATGGAGTGATGGGTGGAGGGATGATGGAGAGGAATATAGGATTATCATCCATCATCTGAACATCTCGTCATCGTCAGGCTCCATCATCAGCTTGACATCTTTGGACTGACGCAGGAAGGTAGAGCAGCTTGTCATCATTGATTTTGGACAAAATCAATGATGATGTCATTAAAATGTCTGATCATGTGACAGTTTTACGGAGGTGAGAGCTGCTCCACCTTTGAGACGGCGTGAACTCAGACCAGGTGGATGTTGATCTTCTTAAACATTGTTCAGCACCATGCTGATTCAGGTCGATCTGTCGGTCCGGTTCCTGGTTCGGACTGGGGGTGCCTGAGCATCAGGCCTCGCCTGACCGGTCCCTCCTGATGAGTTGTGGCTGATTTCACTGATGGATGCTCGGCAGAGTGGCTGCAGGCAGGAAGTGGTTGATGCATGAGCTAATAAGAGCTCAGCTCCTGTCGGACTTCACCTCCTCTGTGCTCCTTGATCATAATTACTCCATCTTTCTAACCAGAGCATGGCTGACGGAGCTGATGATGTGATTTCAGACAGATAATGGATGGAGCAAATAAAGGCGGAGCTGTTTGGAGCTGCAGGCACCAACGGCTGATAATGACGAGAATTAGCATCTCAGCTGTCTGTTGACTGTTTTTATAATGCGAGGAGGGAGTCATGAAATACTGCAGTAGACTACAAATACTGCACTGTAAACTACAAATACCACACTGTAAGACTACAAATACTGCACTGTAAGACTACAAATACTACACGTAAGACACTACAAATACTGCAGTAAGACTACAAATACTGCACTGTAAAACTACAAATACTGCACTGTAAGACTACAAATATTACAATCTAAAAATATTCAGCTAGCTTAGCATAAAAACTGAAAAGAGGGCAAAAACAATATTAGCTTAGCCGTAAGAGTACGACCAGCAACAAACAGCGATCTTAGTATAAATGTTGGAAATATTGTAACAGATCGCATACTTTAACTTTATATAAAAACTGAAAGAGGCTAGCTTAGCTTAGAATAAAGAGAGAAAACCAAATCCACCTGCCAGCATTTCGCTCTCTTTATGTGATGCTAAGCTAACTAGTAGCTGGTTCTAGCTCCAGGAATGAGACACAGAGAATTGTCCTGATCAGTTGAAGCTCTCTCAGAGTTTATAAATCATTAAAGTGCAGATTCAGCTCAGCTCAAACATTCATTTCCTTTTTGTCACTTTCGTTTCTTCCACTTTCTCATTTGGTCCCAGTTCAGTTGGCTCGGCACTAATATTTTACATCACTGCTTTTTAATTGCATCCATTTTCTGCCGTCTGTGTGAAACTAATTATGTTGAAGGATTCAGGTTCAGTCGAGCTCACAAACTAATCTACTCTGGACTCTCTGCTCGTCCTGCTGCTTCTTTAATGAAACCATCATTTTCTACAGCGTTCATTAAAGAGCTTCATACGTTTCTCAGAGTCACATTAGCTTGGCTTCATGATTTTTCTGTTTAGCTGCTAAACAAGCAACTAAAAGAGGCTAAAAAACAGAAGTCAGTGTCTCTTTATGGTCCATGAAACCTCAGAGAGCTCGCTCCTGTCGTCACCCTCTAACCTTGAAGCCTTTATTGGGGCAGTAAAACTGTAATGGAGACATTAAAACGGAGCCTCGTCGATACTCGAGTCCTCGCTGGAAAAAAGATTTACAGACAAAGAACGACGAGAGAGTCATCGAAGTGTTGGAGGTCTGATCCTCTGCAGACCGAGAGATAATTAAAAGAGACTGACCTAATTAATTAGTGCTGAGACTCCCGCTGAATTACACTGTGAGCTGTCGCTCACATCCATCACTCTGTAATCACTGCTACACCCACTACACTGCTACACCCACACACCTCCACTGCTACACCCACACACCTCCACTGCTACACCCACACACCTCCACTGCTACACCCACACACCTCCACTGCTACACCCACTACACTGCTACACCCACACACCTCCACTGCTACACCCACACACCTCCACTGCTACACCCACACACCTCCACTGCTACACCCACTACACTGCTACACCCACACACCTCCACTGCTACACCCACACACCTCCACTGCTACACCCACACACCTCCACTGCTACACCCACTACACTGCTACACCCACACACCTCCACTGCTACACCCACACACCTCCACTGCTACACCCACACACTCCCCTTCAGTCCTCCAGAGTCTCCGACATGGTCCAACATCTGTTTAGTCTTTAAATTCTCATCACAGCATAAAGACGCATCATAAAGTTCATTTCACTTGTGACATCAGCCGCAGGAAGCTCTGACATCACAGTGTGTTTAGCATTTTCTCCTGAGCAGCTAACATCAACACTCGTCCCGTTAGCTTGAAAATGTTGCAGGGTGCTTTAACATGTTCATGTACAGCATCAGGACTGTTGCCATAGTAACCTACAGTTTAAGGTTGATGGATGCTTGAACCTGTCTGAAGTGACACGTGACAGCCAGTCAGTGCGCAGGACAATCCATCAGGACCTCTGAAGGTTTGGTGCCATGCTGAGACAGGAAGTGATGTCATAAAATCGTTGCGGCAAATGTCAAAACAGCTGACCAACAGAGATCATTCTGGACACGGCCAGAGTCACTTCAATCCATCATGAAGCTGAAATCAGTCATGTGATCTGATAGACCAGGATGCACTGCTGCAGATTAAACTGGATATAAACTGCAGCAGGAAGATGAGTCAGAATATTAAAGAGTCTCAGAGACACGAGGATGACTAACCTCTGACATCACAGACACTAATGATGTCACTGTTGCATCATCAATAAAACATTATATTCTCCATCAGTTAGGTTGGAGCAGTAAATCTCTACTGGCTCTGCCGGGTGGAGATAACACATTTGTGCTGAACTCACACACTGAACATCAAATCAAACGCTCCTTTCTCCTCGCTCAGCAGTTTCTGCCTCCGTCCGGCCCACAGGGGAACTCTGGGATATAAAACGAGACAAAGAGGTGACTTCCTGTGATCATCACACATCATTGGACACGTTTGTGTGTCCACAGAGACGCTGAGATATAAAGTGTCAGCAGGTGGTCATGTGACCCGTCAGACCTGTAGGAGGAAACTCACCAGAGAGGCGTAACAGGAAACAGCCAGAGAGACAGGAAACAACCAGAGATCGAGACAGGAAACAAACAGAGACAGGAAACAACCAGAGACAGAGACAGGAAACAGCCAGAGAGACAGGAAACAACCAGAAACAGAGACAGGAAACAAACAGAGACAGGAAACAAACAGAGACAGAGACAGGAAACAACCAGAGACAGAGACAGGAAACAACCAGAGACAGAGACAGGAAACAACCAGAGACAGAGACAGGAAACAACCAGAGACAGAGACAGGAAACAAACAGAGACAGGAAACAAACAGAGACAGGAAACAGCCCAGTCCAGCTCGGCGTCTGTCTTTCAGCCTTTTATTTCACCAGTAACTTTTTATTCTTTTGTTACTTTCACATCTGATCACTCTCTCTTCTCAGGTTTGAAGGAGTCCATGAAACATTTATTTCCCCTGAGAAATTCTGAAAAACAAACAGATCAGAACAAAGTCCAGAAAGTCCAGAAAGCCTCAGGAAGGAAAGTGACTCACTGTTATCTAGTTTAATACTTTAAACTGGACTGTAATGAGGACAGTCTTTACTCTGGATTCCTCTGTGTTGGATCAGGACTCCTTGGTCTTATTTTGAAGCGTTGTGATATTACTGTTGGACGCAGCTCGTGAACACAAACAGCGCTGCATCTTTCGCGTCATTGAGCATCACTGTAACCATCAGTGTTTGACAGAGGGTGAGCGAGGTATACACACTCAGAGAGAGAGAGAGAGAGAGAGAGAGAGAGCTTTCTTCTTCGTTGGTTTCTGAACAAATGCTGCAGTGTTTCCCCTCCAGCAGCTTCAAGCAGCCACTGATGCTTCATGAATGAAACGCCTGCAGCTCCTCGTACGGCTGAGCGTACAAACATGAATCCCCAGAGTCTATCTATAGAAACATGTTGTTCACGTATAGAAACATGTTGTTTATGCTCATCTATAGAAACTAATGACACAGCATTAATAACACAACACAGCGTCAATAACATGATAGTGTTCATAACGACAGGGTTCATAACACGACAGCGTTAATAACACGACAGAGCATTCATAACATGACACAGCGTAAATAACACAACAGCGTTCATAACACGACACAGCGTTAATAACACAACAGAGCATTCATAACATGACAGCGTAAATAACACAACAGCATTCATAACACAACAGCGTTAATAACACGACAGAGCATTCATAACATGACACAGCGTAAATAACACAACAGCATTCATAACACGACAGCGTTAATAACATGACAGAGCATTCATAACATGACACAGCGTAAATAACACAACAGCGTTAATAACACGACAGAGCATTCATAACATGACACAGCGTAAATAACACAACAGCGTTCATAACACGACACAGCGTTAATAACACGACAGAGCATTCATAACATGACACAGCGTAAATAACACAACAGCGTTCATAACACGACACAGCGTTAATAACACGACAGAGCATTCATAACATGACACAGCGTAAATAACACAACAGCGTTCATAACAGGACACAGCGTTAATAACACAACAGAGCATTCATAACATGACACAGCGTAAATAACACAACAGCGTTCATAACACGACAGCGTTAATAACACGACACAGCGTAATAACACAACAGCATTCATAACACGACACAGCGTTAATAACACAACAGCGTTCATAACACGACAGCGTTAATAACACGACAGAGCATTCATAACATGACACAGCATTCATAACATGACACAGCGTAATTAACAACAGCATTCATAACACGACAGCGTTAATAACACGACAGAGCATTCATAACATGACACAGCGTTAATAACACAACAGCGTTCATAACACGACACAGCGTTAATAACACGACAGAGCATTCATAACATGACACAGCGTAATTAACAACAGCATTCATAACACGACAGCGTTAATAACACGACAGAGCATTCATAACATGACACAGCGTTAATAACACAACAGCATTCATAACACAACAGCGTTAATAACACGACAGAGCATTAATAACACAACACAGCGTCAATAACATGATAGTGTTCATAACGACAGGGTTCATAACACGACAGCGTTAATAACACGACAGAGCATTCATAACATGACACAGCGTAAATAACACAACAGCGTTCATAACACGACACAGCGTTAATAACACAACAGAGCATTCATAACATGACAGCGTAAATAACACAACAGCATTCATAACACAACAGCGTTAATAACACGACAGAGCATTCATAACATGACACAGCGTAAATAACACAACAACAGCATTCATAACACGACAGCGTTAATAACACGACAGAGCATTCATAACATGACACAGCGTAAATAACACAACAGCGTTCATAACACGACACAGCGTTAATAACACGACAGAGCATTCATAACATGACACAGCGTAAATAACACAACAGCGTTCATAACACGACACAGCGTTAATAACACGACAGAGCATTCATAACACGACAGCGTAAATAACACAACAGCATTCATAACACGACACAGCGTTAATAACACAACAGCGTTCATAACACGACAGCGTTAATAACACGACAGAGCATTCATAACATGACACAGCATTCATAACATGACACAGCGTAATTAACACAGCATTCATAACACGACAGCGTTAATAACACGACAGAGCATTCATAACATGACACAGTGTTAATAACACAACAGCGTTCATAACACGACACAGCGTTAATAACACGACAGAGCATTCATAACATGACACAGCGTAATTAACAACAGCATTCATAACACGACAGCGTTAATAACACGACAGAGCATTCATAACATGACACAGCGTTAATAACACAACAGCATTCATAACACAACAGCGTTAATAACACGACAGAGCATTATAACACAACACAGCGTCAATAACATGATAGTGTTCATAACGACAGGGTTCATAACACGACAGCGTTAATAACACGACAGAGCATTCATAACATGACACAGCGTAAATAACACAACAGCGTTCATAACACGACACAGCGTTAATAACACAACAGAGCATTCATAACATGACAGCGTAAATAACACAACAGCATTCATACACAACAGCGTTAATAACACGACAGAGCATTCATAACATGACACAGCGTAAATAACACAACAGCGTTCATAACACGACACACGCGTTAATAACACGACAGAGCATTCATAACATGACACAGCGTAAATAACACAACAGCGTTCATAACGACACAGCGTTAACACAACAGAGCATTCATAACATGACACAGCGTAAATAACACAACAGCATTCATAACACGACAGCGTTAATAACACGACACAGCATTCATAACATGACACAGCGTAAATAACACAACAGCGTTCATAACACGACACAGCGTTAATAACACAACAGAGCATTCATAACATGACACAGCGTAAATAACACACAGCATTCATAACACGACAGCGTTAATAACACGACAGAGCATTCATAACATGACACAGCGTAAATAACACAACAGCGTTCAAACACGACAGCGTTAATAACACGACACAGCGTAAATAACACACAGCATTCATAACACGACACAGCGTTAATAACACAACAGCGTTCATAACACGACAGCGTTAATAACACGACAGAGCATTCATAACATGACACAGCATTCATAACATGACACAGCGTAATTAACAACAGCGTTCATAACACGACAGCGTTAATAACACGACAGAGCATTCATAACATGACACAGCGTTAATAACACAACAGCATTCATAACACGACAGCGTTAATAACACGACAGAGCATTCATAACATGACACAGCGTAAATAAACACAACAGCGTTCATAACACGACAGCGTTAATAACACGACACAGCGTAAATAACACAACAGCATTCATAACACGACACAGCGTTAATAACACAACAGCGTTCATAACACGACAGCGTTAACGACAGAGCATTCATAACATGACACAGCATTCATAACACGACAGAGCATTCATAACATGACACAGCGTTAATAACACAACAGAGCATTCATAACACGACACAGCGTTAATAACACAACAGCGTTCATAACACGACACAGCGTTAATAACACGACAGAGCATTCATAACATGACACAGCGTTAATAACACAACAGCGTTCATAACACGACACAGCGTTAATAACACGACAGAGCATTCATAACATGACACAGCGTAATTAACAACAGCATTCATAACACGACAGCGTTAATAACACGACAGAGCATTCATAACATGACACAGCGTTAATAAAACGTGACACAACATTAAACATGACTCAGCATTAATAGCATGTAAAACCTTTAGTTCTGATCTGTGATGACAAAGCAGTCAAATTGATGCAGATGCATAGAGAAAACACACACACACACACACACACACACAACTCTCTGACACCAATGTGTGGTGTCGAGTGTTTAGCAGCTCCTGCAGCAGGCGGCCATGATGGATTTAGTGCCAATGGGAGAGGAAAGCCTCCAAATTCATCAGTCATCACACACACACACACACACACACACACACACACACACACCCACACACACACTGACCCAGTTAACCTGATACAAACTGTACAAATTCATCTCTTCCTGTTTTTTTTTCACCACAAACATTAAACAGAAGAAACTTGAATTAAAAACTGCAGAAGAAGAAAAAGAACGCTGTGTTTGTGTGTGTGTTTGGTGTGTGTGTTTGTGTGTGTGTTTGTGTGTGTTTGTGTGTGTGTTTGTGTGTGTTTTGTGTGTGTGTTTTGTGTGTATCAGCTGCTGTCTTCAAACTGCTGACTGTGTTCGTCTTCAGCAGGTGATTTATGTGAGGATGATGATGATGACAGCCGCTCTGCGGTCAGTGAGCTGCTGAATATTAAACTACCGAGTCCAACAGTGGACCGCCTTTATGAGTGCAGACACCAACAGAACCAAACAGAACAGTCAGAACCAAACAGAACCAACAGAAACAAACAGAACCAGTCAGAACCAAACAGAACCAACAGAACCAGTCAGAGGTACACAGAGGTTAACGAAGCTTCGTTAGGAGAATGAGTGACCTCTTGACCTTTGTGCCGAGGAGCCTTTGAGCAGCGTCTCTGAACCGGCCTGTCTGAGGGACAGAGACAGGAAGTGAGCTGCACCTGTCAAAATAAAAGCAAATAAACGTGAAGCATGAAATAACAAAATAAAAGCATGACATAATGAGAGTGATTGGATCAGCTGCTTCCTGTCGGTCTGTTCGAGCTCGGCTCGTCCAGACAGACACAAAAACATCTGGAAGTTCATTTAGACTAATTAGATCCACTGAACGTCGTTAGGATGATGACATCATCACTTCCTGTTTCAGTGACTCTAATCATGACTCATCAGCTCAGTGACATCACATCGTGTCACATGACGTGTTCTGGCCTTGGATGTTTGTCTTCAGAGGTCACCTCCTCGTTAAGGCTCTGACCCCGCCTCCCCTCCTCGTCTGGAGGTTATCGCACGGCGACGACTGAGCATGTCCGACAGCGGGGAATTGAGGGCACGCCCCCTCGCTGCACGGCCTGATGGGAAAAAGGAACAGCGCGGTCTAATGGAAACCAATTACCCGACCATCAGAGAGAGGCCGAGTCCTGAGGGGACGCCAAGGTGAGAGTGTGTGTGTGTGTGTTTGTGTGTGTGTGGCTCTCAAAACAAACTCAGAGTTTCACCTCAGACAGTTTAATAAAATAACTTTAATTATTAAAATGATTCTGTAACCCTTCGTGACATTTCCAACATTTCTTTTATTTTTGATCGTTGTGTTTGTTTCAGTTTGTGTCCTGAACTTTTCTCTTTAGTCAAATCTTTAATCGCTTTAAGCTCCTGCTGCACTGTCCCAAACAAACGGCTATAAAATCATCACATCATATTTATTTCATAAATCTCTGAAACAAATATCAAACACTGACGAACAGTCAGTGTAACGATGTGAATGATTCATCTCTCCTCCTCTGCGCAACACCACTAACTGGCCGACATTTAAAGGGTTAACACAAAGTTTCCTCTTTAGTGTTTCCTGTTTTATTTTGAAAGTCTCTCCTCGTGTCTTTCTTCCACTTGTTGTTTGAAACACAAACTGCAGTTCCTCTTGTTGTCCACTTGAGGCTGGCTCCAGAAGTGAGTCCATAAGTTTACAGGGACATGTAGTGAGGTGTTTGTCTATGTGCGTTACGGGACGTGGACTTGTTTTAGTGGTTTTACAGGGACGTCTGATTGGGTCCAAACGTAGCGAACATGGAGACCAATCAATGAGAGTCTGCAGCAGAGGATTGTGGGCTGAGCTGCTGACAGGAAGCAGGCAGAGCACAACAATCACAGACGAGTAACGGCGAAGTGAAGAGGCGCCGTGGACGGGTCATTAGAACCACGCTCAAGATGTCAAAGACTAAATCTGAGTCTTACTGAAGAGAAGTCAGCCTAGCAGTCTCAGTCTCAGGTTCTTTAACCTTGATATAATTTAGAGATCGATGGTGATTGATTGATTGATTCTCCTGCGCTTCTTGTTTCAGTCTGATCTGTATTCACTGTTGTGGTTGTTGAGTTTTCTCAGTCAGCTCATTCTTCCTCCTTGTCGCCGTGGCTC
>CM024810.1:2526582-2531582 GCA_014281875.1 Nibea albiflora
TTTTTTGCATACTATACTATGACTTTTTTTTTTGCCATACTATATACTATGACTGTTTTTGCCATACTATACTGAGTTTTTTTTTACCATACTAAACTATGACTTTTTTGCCATACTATACTGATACTATACTTTTTTTTGCCATAATATACTGACTTTTTTTGCCACGCTATACTATGACTTTTTTTTTTTAGTTTTTTTGACCATACTAAACTATGACTTTTTGCCATACTATACTGACTTTTTTTTGCCATACTATAGCATATTTTTTTTACTATACTATACTATGACTTTTTTTTACACACTGAGTTTTTTTTTACCATACTAAAGTATGACTTTTTTTGCCATACTATACTATGACTTTTTTGCCATACTATACTATGACTTTTTTGCCATACTATACTATGATTTTTTTTACCATACTATACTATGACTTTTTTTTACCATACTAAACTGACTTTTTTTAACCATACTTTAATATGACTTTTTTTGCCATACTATACAGTGACATTTTTTGCCATACTATATACTGACTGTTTTTGCCATACTAAACTATGACTTTTTTTGCCATACTATACTATGATTTTTTTTGCCATACTATACTATGACTTTTTTTGGGCATACTATACTATGACTTTTTTTGCCATACTATACTATGACTTTTTTGGCATACTATACTATGACTTTTTTGGGCATACTATACTATGATTTTTTTTACTATACTATACTGACTTTTCACAGTTTTTTTACCATACTAAACTATGACTTTTTTGCCATACTATACTATGACTTTTTTTGGCATAATATACTGACTTTTTTTGCCATGCTATACTATGACTTTTTTACAGTTTTTTTAACCATACTAAACTATGACTTTTTGCCATACTATACTATGACTTTTTTTTACACACTTTTTTTTTTTTACCATACTAAACTATGACTTTTTTGCCATACTATACTATGATTTTTTTTGCCATACTATACTATGACTTTTTTGCCATACTATACTATGATTTTTTTGCCATAACTATACTATGACTTTTTTTGGCATAATATAGTATGATTTTTTTTGCCATACTATACTATGACTTTTTTTGGCATAATGTACTATGACTTTTTTTTTGGATACTATACTATGATTTTTTTTTGCCATACTATATATACTATGACTTTTTTACATACTATGGGTTTTTTTTACCATACTATACTATGACTTTTTTTTGCCATACTATACTATGATTTCTTTTACTATACTATACTATGACTTTTTTTTACCATACTAAACTATGACTTTTTTTTACCATACTATAATATGACTTTTTTTGCCATACTATACAGTGACATTTTTTGCCATACTATATACTGAATGTTTTTGCATACTAAACTATGACTCTTTTTTTGCCATACTATACTATGATTTTTTTTGCCATACTATACTATGATTTTTTTGCCATACTATACTATGATCTTTTTTTTTTGGCATACTATACTATGACTTTTTTTGGGCATACTATATTATGATTATGTTTTACTATACTATACTATACTATGACTTTTTTTTACCATACTAAACTATGACTTTTTTTTTACCATACTATGCTATGACTTTTTTTGCCATACTATACTATGACTTTTTTTGCCATACTATATACTATGACTGTTTTTGCCATACTATACTGAGTTTTTTTTACCATACTAAACTATGACTTTTTTTGCCATACTATACTGACTTTTTTTGCCATAATATACTGACTTTTTTTGCCACGATATACTATGACTTTTTTTTTTAGTTTTTTGACCATACTAAACTATGACTTTTTGCCATACTATACTGACTTTTTTTTGCCATACTATAGCATATTTTTTTACTATACTATACTATGACTTTTTTTTACACACTGAGTTTTTTTTTTACCATACTAAGTATGACTTTTTTGCCATACTATACTATGACTTTTTTTTTGGCATACTATACTATGATTTTTTTACCATACTATACTATGACTTGGGGCTTGGTACCCAAAATCTCACATGGTGGGGAGATGATGTCATCCCCCGCTGACCTGTCGTCCTGGCTCCCCCTTCGCCGTAGCTCTTTTATTGTACCTCATCGACCTCTAGTTGTGATAGCAGATGTGTTTCCAGCATCCACGTGTCGCATCATGAAGTAGGCTGGTAGCTTTAAGGACCTTGCCTAAGGGTCCACACTGGATTCGAACTCGGATCTCCAGGTGAAAGTCAGCAGCATTAACCACTCTGCTCTCTAACAACAACCTGAGCTGTTGGTTCACACAGGTAGCAATCATGTCTTTGTGGTTTTCGCTCTTTCTTTTGTACAGACACCTCTGTCGCCACTAGGAGGCGCTGTGAAAATCACCAAATATTTTAATGGAAATGTATTCTAGGCCAGACTACTGCTGAAGATTGGAGCGTTTTTCGCAAAGTTATAGCACGTCGAAATTTCATGGCAAAATGCCAAATTTCATGGCCCTGCCCCTCTGACGTAGTAAAACTGAAAGTCACGATTTTTATAACTTTTCATGGTTAAGGCCTCAAGAACACACACGCCAAGTTTCAAACAGATAGGATGAAAACTCTAGGAGGAGTTTGTTCAAATACAACCCCTGAAAATGACCCCAAAAACACGAAAACGCCAACTTTGAAACAAAATGGCCGCCGTACGCTTCGCCGTAGCCTGGGTCATCAAGAGACTTTTTTGTGCGGTTTGGTATGTTACATACTCCCGCTAAATTTCGTACACGTGGATGAAACCGTGTCGAGGGGCTGAAACGTATGTGGCGCCGTAGAGCCATTTTTATACGTCCATGTGCGAGACCCCCAAAATACGCAATTTTACACCCGACTTTGGGGGGGTAGGCAAATTTTCGTAAGTTTTCAAGTACATATAGGCCGTCGAAAATGCGATTTACTTTGGAGAAGAAAACGACCAAACGAAACCCAATAGGGCCCTGCACACAGTTCGTGCTCGGGCCCTAATAATAATAACAATAATAGTAATAATAATAATATGTTTTCAGTTGTCAATGTGAGGCAGGATGTCAGCAGGTCCTTTAAAATTCACATGTTCAATCTGAAGGTGTGAAATGGTGAAAAAGATTAAACAAGTATGAAACTTTAGTATTAAATATTTATTGAAATATATATTTTTTACATTCCAACTTTAATACAGAATCATAAATAAACACAAAATATCTTGAAGAACATTTAATTCATTAATTCGTGTTACATTTGAGTCAACACTTGAAGTGATTTTCACTGAACATTGAACGCATCATGCTCAGTTTAACGCTTCAACACATTCAAACATGTTGCGTTCAGGATGACACACAAACTCAGGAAATAGTTTCTATTTTCAGCAGGAAGTGATCAGTAATTCATTCAGATTTTGTCCAACGTTTTTGTGAACATTTGAACGTCTCAGCAGTTCAAAGTGATTAAATACATTTATTCAAGTACTGCACTTAAAGGGACAGTTCAGGTTATTTCAAGTTTTTATATGAAGGACTGACGTTAGCAACAGTAACTCAGGAGAGGCTGGGCTTATGTCATGTTTATTATAGTTTGTCCTGATGAGTTAATAATTAAAACAAAGCACAAGTGTGTTAATTAGGCAGCAGTAGTTCTTGCACCAGAGTGTGTGTTTGTGTGTCGTCGGGACTTCCCAGTGTCAGAGCGTTCTGTAGACGACTGATCTGGTCTGCAGTTGGAGCCGGTTCCTCGAAATGGAGCCGCAACCAGGAAGTACCTGGAAATACAAAGAGTTTAACAGGAAACTGTCCCTGAACTCACCATCACCATCACCATTGTTGTCATCATCATCATCATTGACCTCTCACCTAATTCGACCTCCTGACCCGGCGACACCAGAAGCTCCGCCCCTACACTGTGATTGACAGGTTCTCCGGCCCTCGATCGACCCGCCCCCAGTTTATGAAGAACTTCAGCTAGAACCAAACCGTCGACGTCCAGGACCGAACCTACAGAGACACACAGAGTCTGAATCACAGCTAATCACTGAGCGATTATTTAATACTGATCAAATGATGGTGAAGGTTCAGGTCTGTTTTTTCACATTTTAATATGAATCATTAATTCTTTTATTTTGTATATAAAACTAAAGTTATTTTATTGATTGATTGATTTACCGCCTGCAGCTGTCTTCAGGTCCATGCGACGCTCGGCCGGCCTCAGGATGTTGAAGTAATCTGTGTGGGCGGAGCAAAGCGACTGAGCTGTCTCATTGGCCACGCCCTGAGCCTCCATCATGCTCTGGAATTTGGACAAAGCAGCTCCACCAATCACAGCATCAGAAATCTTTTTTCTGCCCTCTGATTGGTCAGACACCAAGCCAGTCATCAACAGCAACACACCACCTACAGAAACGACAATACAACCAAACATATTACTGTGCTTATTTATTTTATTAATTTTATTTTTATGATATAATTTTATTCAAAATTGTACATTTATTTTATTTTATTTTTATTCATGTAATACAAAAAATAATAATAATAGTCTTAATGTGAGCGATGAACTGGTGATGTTTCATCTCTCCCAGGTTCTTTGAACTAACCACAGTGCGTTTGTCCATTTTCCCAGGTTTCCTGAACTACTCACCGTGTGCTCTGACGGCGCCTGATTTTAATTTGAAGTTTTGATGCAGAGACTCAAACAGGAAACACACAGGTGTGTGTGACCGAGTAAAACATCAAATCCTCTCAGTGCTGAAGCTGCAACTTGGATAAAAGTTTGAAATTGGACATTTAAACTATTTTTAAATCATTAATTATGATTTTGTACGTTAAACTTGTGACAGTTTGATGCTTTTCTTTTTTCATGTGATCATAAACTGTGACGTCACCCGCTTACCCAGAGTTGTGACCAGCTCCATCAGGTCGGCGGGTCCGTTCCCCTTCAGCGTCTCCAGAGATTCGATCACCTCCAGACTGTTTCCCACATATCGACCAATCGTAGCGTCC
>CM024810.1:2536582-2721179 GCA_014281875.1 Nibea albiflora
CACGTTAGCTCGCTAGCTGTTTGTCTGTGTTAGCAACCAAGTTAACGTTAGCCAGCTAAACCCAGAATATGAATATATCTGATGTGCTCTGCGGTAACGTTAGCTTTGGACCGTGTTCACGTTAACAGACTCTATTTAAAAGCTAAGTTAGCTCGTGTTGCTCGCTGTCCGTTAGCAAAGCCTCAGCAGCTTCTATGGACATGATGGCAGAGGAGCAGAGAGTGAAGAGGACGCTGACGGAGGAAGCTAAGAAGAGAAAAGGAGAGAGTGAGCGAGCAAAGAAGCCGCCGGGACAAGAGTAAATCTGGGACTGACTTTTAGTGTTTGGGTGAGAGCTTGGTGAAATAAAAGGCTGAAAGACAGACGCCGAGCTGGCTGACTGCTGCTGGACTAGTCAGTAAGATTAGCTGCTGCTGCTGCTGTTGGTGCTTGTAGCTGTTTACAGAGACTGAACATCACACATGGATAAAAACTTTATAGAGTGTAGTCTACTAAAATATTACTGTATAAATTTTATTGTCTACTATACTTTATATATTACACTATAGCTACATTATTCTAAAATAATATATATTATACAGACCATATAGTCTACTGTAATGTGCTGTACATAGACTATACACTCTACACCTCTCCGTACTTTTTTCCCGAGAGCTTGTACAAACTTCAGGACTCGTGATTGTGGCTCGGCTCGTGTTCAGGTACAGACGTTGGGAGATTTGTTGTTTGTTGGAAACAGGCACTGGAACGTCGATTGTGCTTCAGAGGGAAGAGATCGTAACGTGTCGGGTAGATTGGTTTAAATTTACTGAGTGAAAATCGTCGAGAAAAGAAGAAGCATGAACTTAGCCTCACCTCCAAATTAAAAGTAACTAGAAAATCCAGCTGTGATTGACTCCAGAGACGTCTCGTTACATGTTGTATCTTGTTTATTGTGCAGATGTAGAAAGGCGGTGTAGTAAAATGAGATGTGGTAGTTTTAGCAGCAGTTGTCCTCGTGGTTAATCTACTGAAGCTTGCTAGCAAACAAGACACAACATGTAAAAAGATGTTACACTTTTCATAAAGCTAGGCTAGCAGTTTCCCCCTGCTTTCAGTCTTTGTGCTAAGCTATGCTAAACACACCCTGAACTACTGGAGGGACAGTTTGAAGAGTTTTTAACGGTGTTAATGATGCGGTCAGACCGGACTTCCATCATGTGGTGAAAACAGCAGGATCGCGTGGGCATAAAGTGCGTCAGGTAGCATGTAGGCAGCAGCTGTAACTCATGTAGCAGTCAGTATTTAACAACCTGAGACTCAAAAATCACTAACTTAGTTTTTGAGGATATTAGCTACCTACGTATGTTTAAATACTGTCTGGTCTTGACTTGGTCTCAACCCTTCAAAGTCTCGGGCCTGGTCTCTGTCTCGATGCACTCTGGTCTTGGTTTCGTTGGTTGGTTGGTTCGTGTTGCACATGAAGACGTGAGGAATGAAATGTTTCAATCGTTGCTGAATCGTCCACCACACTTTGTCATTAACTTATTTACTGATTGTTGCCTGTCATCAGTCGTCCAGGTCATCGTCTCCGTTGCAGGTTATCGTAGACGACTTGAAAAAGAATGAAGCTATGCTAGCCCAGTTGCCTGTGACAACATTTGTTCAGAAACTGTTCCTGGACTTCCTGAAAGCAGCTCCCCTTCTACTGATACTTGTATTTCACCGTGTAGTGATGTAAAACGTCATGAATTATACTTCCTAAATGAAGTGTTAGCTAACACCCTTTGCCATTGAAATGAACGGGGAACGGATTTCGGTGTGACCGCATCTCAACTCAAAACCGTACATTTAAATTTAACTCTTTATGGCAGGGAGGAAACTCCACATATGGCAGGGAAAGAAATCCCCAATATGGCAGGGAGGAAACTCCATATATGGCCTGTTCCTTTGCGAGTTACCATGGTTTGATTTGATTGATTTTAATTGGGTTAAACCTAAGAGATTCAGGTGTCAGTGTAAGGAAGGTGTAAGAGGGGGAAGGAGGAAGGTTATTTTCTGTACAGATGGCTTTAAACAGATAGCACCATGTACAGTAAGCCCTCGATAAGCAGGTTAGAAACCAGAGAGGTTTACAGTTGGAGCTCTGCTGCAGCTCTCCCTGAAACACACAGCACATCAGCACAAAGTCACTCATTGACAAATCATTATGAATTTCAACACCGAAACGACCTTGAAATTCAACTCATTGTCAAATCATAAGGAATTCAAAATCATTTTCCAAACTATTATAAACTCTGTAAGTCATCACCACCACATTATTATTACTTGTTATTCATAAACTCTAAATGATCGGTAAGATATGAACTCAAAATAAACACAAATTCTTCATGAGTGATATTTAAAAAGAACTTTTCTGAGAAAGGACAGAAAAAAAAACTCCTCAGCTGATCTCCCGTTGTTAAGGTGGAGACTCCCAGCAGCTCGCTAAATCGTCCAGCTATGCCAGCAAAAGTCCAGCTAAACTCGTCTGGGGAAGCAGAATGGCACGAGGAAAACGACCCGTCTCGTTATATTTGTAATCACTTTGGCTGATCGGCTCTTTGATCGATATCCACCGACACCAGTACAGCTCTGTGTCCGGGGGTAGTTAGCTTGTATTAGATTCATTTATATGATATTTTCAGGTGATTGGATCAGAATGTGCAGAAAACAAATTTATTTAACAGCTGTTACCATCTAATGAATCAGCTATCAGATCAGTCCAATGCACGCAGCTTCAAAAGTATGAAAATTATCGTTTCTTTGTCGTCTTTGATAGTAAAAATGAACATCTAGGTGCTGGGGACGGATTAAAGTTTAATTCTTTTACTTAGACTTAATTCAGAGGTCAAGAATTGGAGCACTAGAGTTAACATTGGATGTTACTTGCAGCCATTTTGCCACAAATTTGAGGGATTGAGGTTTCGGAGCAGTTGCGCCTAAATTCCACCATGCACAGCTGCGATGTGAAACAGTTTAACTACGTCGCCTACTTACTTGTGGCAGAGGCACACAAACCCAAGGAAGGATGTCTAAATCTCGGCAGGTTAAGGTCTGGCGGGCTGGAACCAAAAGAGCCTGCTGGGCTTTACAGGTTAGGTCTCCAACTCCAGCACAACATTTGATCAGGCTTTTTTCATTCCAGGTGTCAAAAGTGTCGCCTCGCTGAACGTCTCTGTAAATTGGCCACCCACCAATTCTTCCCAGAAACCTAAAAAAAATCGATGTCACAGGTTGGGCTGACGTTGGCGTGAACACTAGACACTAGACCAAATGTTGGTGGTCTAAAATGACAGTGGACACAGATCTCGGCACTAACAGTCCTTCTGGGTCGATCAAAGAGCTGGAAAGCCAAAATGTCACAGAGATCACTCAGAGAACTGGGCTCCACGTTGGTAAAAAGGTCTAAAGATTCAGTCACTGCTAAGATATCCTAGTCTAAGAGATGGCCTAGTGTCTGACCAGAGGTCAGGGGTTATGAGGTCACAGTTCAGGATGCCTAGAGGTTATTGGTCGGAGGTGAGGGGTCAAGTGGAACCATCCATTAGCTGTCTGAGTGCCCTCTCGATGTTGATTCGGTGTCCCAGTCTGGTGACGCCCAGCTCCACGTAGTCGTCTTTGGTGAGTGCGGGGAGATGGGAGCCTTCGATCTCGTGCTCCTGGAAGCGCTGGCGGTGTTCGGCCAGGCCCACGCTCTCCAGCCAGTCACCCACGTCATATTTATTCCACAGGTTGAGGGGGCGCTGCCTCCATGGCCGAAGGGCCAACAGGGGCCCGCTGAGGACCGGGGAGGGGCAAGGAGAGGCGTGGGGTGAAGGTGAGGGTGAACGAGACCTGGTTCGTGCGCTGGCACTTCGCATCACAAACCGAACCTCCTTTGGTTCTGATGGGAGACTGAGACTGGACGACTTCAGGATGGTTAGACCGCGACCTGAGCTCAGATCTGGCCTTTCGGAGCAGGAGGAGGCGAGCCCTATTGACCTATCAGATGGGGAGGGAGAGGGTGAGGGGCTCCGGCGGGTGACGGGGTAGCGACTTCCTGGTCGGACGGTGTAGCTGGCGCCATATCCTCGCTGGGAGATTGTGTGAAGTTCACCAAGACTAGAGAACAACCTGCAACACATTAAACAAGTCGCTTACAACAGGTATCAGTTGATGCACCCACATGGAGTTAATAACTGACTGTTCATTAAGCCCCGCTCCCCTTAGTTACTGTTGCTACGCCTGTTTAGGCACTCATAACTGAAATACGAATTTCTTGACCAAGCTTGGTTTTGTTAGCGCTCGCTGTTGTTGTCAGAGTCGTTCAGGTCACCTGAGTACCGGTGTTGACGATGGTCATTGGTCATCCATTCCCAGGTGACCTGAATGACTTGAACGACTCTGACGTCAGTCGTCATAACAACAAGGAACACTCCTAAACTCTTTCCGATGTGTAAGTATCGCTCGTAACGATGGCGCCATGCAAACCACATGTTGAGAAATACAAAGCTTGACAGGTCGCCATGGTATGATTGGACACTTTTCAGGTGAGGCGTTTAGCAAATGGTCCATTCTAAGGTTTTATTCAGGAGATGGATGAGGTAGTAATTTCAGACATTTAGTAGTTAGTCGTCTGCGAAGAAGCTGCTTGTTAGTTCGCTGTTAGCCAATGAAAGTATCTCTTAGCGATAACGAGAAATGTTTACCAGAGATAAAAACCTACGATTTACTCTCTCCACTGTCCAAACATCTGGAACAACACAAACAACACATTTGGTTACGATACGTGTGCGCACACACATACTCACAGTACTGTCACGTCAGCAGTATTTAGAGTATATGAGGTAGTTTGATGTACCTGGCACCTCCTACTGGTGATCGCCGGCCTGGATCAAGGGGACTCGGCTCCTCCCCGAGGGAGTGACTGTCTTTGTTGAGCAGCTGTAGCCGATTAGCGAGATCCAGTCCAGAGCCTGTCCTACCGCTCAGCTCCAGCGCCGATGCTGACCGACTGGTCAGATCCACGGCTGACCCTGAACCCTGACCTCCCAGTGCTGCTGGACGGCCTCCTCCTTCCTCCGGGCTGAGGCCCCGCCGCTCATCTCCGCGGTCGTCCCCGCCCCCCCACAGCTTGGATCTCCTCTGGAACAGATAGCGTGGCTGTCGCCCGCCGCCACTGGTGGGGGAGGAACAGAGTGGGGAAGAGGGGGAGGAAGAGGATGCAGCAGATGGGAGGAGCTCACTGTCTGATGATTGCTTCAGCAGCGGGTCCCGGAGCGCAGACCGGCCCCGACCGATAGGTGAACGAAGGCGTGGCTTGAGAGCAATTGGGGAGGTGGAGGGGGAGGATGGGGATGGGTGAGTAGCAGGAGGGGAGGAAGGGGAAGACGGAGCAGGAGGGGAAGCCAAGGTGATGGAAGGAGGGAGCGAGCTCGGGGAGGAGGAGCTGTCGTGGAGCCGTTCGTCACCTCCCTCCTCTTCATCTCCTCGTCTACCCAGGGAGTCAGGACCACTCTCTCCTCCCCCTCCTTCCCCGCCTCGCCGTGGCAACAAGGTGAGGGAGGACGGGGGAGGAGGGGCGGGAGTACTGGCAAAGGCAGGGGGTGGTGCTACCAGACCAATTCTGCGGAGCTCCTCCCTTGTCTCCTCATCACTGGATGACAACAACGCTGGTGGGAGTGTAACTGTGTAAGCCCCACCCTCTTCCTCTGAGCTGCCCACTGTGAGGCTCCTGCGCCTGTCAATCAGAGCTGAGTGACTCTCATTGGCCAGCGACGGCAAAGGGGTGGGTCTCCAGCGCTCGGGGGAGGGGCCTGCAGGGGATGTTACTCCTCCCTCTGTTTCCGGCCGCTCCACCTGTCCGTCAGGGAACAAGGGTGGGGTTATGCGTTTATGCCTCAGCTTCAGGACTGGTCTGGGGAGTGGGGCGCTTGGTTCGCTGCTCGGGGCTCGTCTGAGGAGTGGTGCGTTTGGATCGGGGTTCGGGGCTGCTATGCGGGGTGGTGATAGGGGTGCGCTTGTGTCTCCCCTCTGGGCTGGCAGCTGGGGTGGGGATGGGCGTGGTAGAGGCAGATGCGTGTTTTAGTCGAGGCTCTGGACTCGGCGTGCGAGCAGTGAGCGCTCGTTCTCTTGCAGCAAGAGCCAGGGCGAGTGGAGACGAGGGGTCTGAGGACAGAAGAGAACATTACAGATGGATTTTCATGGTGCTCTCTATTACCGCCCTAACTAACAGTTTCACACCATTTACTGCCCCTCAGCACTTGCCCCTCAGGAGTGTCTGTCTTTTTTGTGGTGTACCTCAAGGCTCTGTCCTGGATCCTCTTATGTGTGGAGGAGCACTTAAAGACTCTCTGCATCTAGATTCAAGAACAAGAGGGATCACACAGATTACACTCTCAGACTGACCTAGAGGTTTCCCCGTCAGTGGGTGGAGGAAGGTGTGAGGCGTTGGTGAAGGCGACAGGACTGGGGCTGGAGGAGGAAGCTCGCCGAGGTCATCCATTGAATGGCTCTGAGTCAGGAGGGGAGGCACCTGGTTTTCTGACCCGGCTCCCTCCACAGACAGGAAGAGAGATGACCTGCGGCCCTGAACCCGAGCGCGCTCTGAAAGAACCTGCTGCTGGTACAGCTCCGCCCTGCTGGGGCTGCTGGGCGGCTCTAATTTGGACGGATCGTGATCTTTCATTCCAAGTCCTGGAAGAAAAGAAGACGAAGAAGGAGTCAGACTGATAGGAGTGAAGATCAGGAGTCCACGGCGTGTTTTATTTGTGCCTCAATCAACAGTTCTGCTTAACCCTTCCATTCGTAATCTATGTGTCTTGGTTGGCAGATAGATTAGCTAGCTAACAGCCAATACAGGTGAATTCACCGTGTGTAAAAACATGATGCACAAATACAACAGAAAACAGGTGTGAACAAACCCTGCTCCTCTACAGGAAGTTGTTTCAACAAAGGTGACTTCCTTCTCTGTGGCTTCGAGGGCGGAGCCTGTTGTCCCACATTAGCATAAGGGTTTTCTATTGGTCGTCCCCGGCGGCGTGACAGCGGTGAGTGGCCGAGGGCAGGGCTGGTGCTGTGGAGAGACAGCGTGGAGGTGTGTGTGGCGGTGTGAAGCGTGTGTGTGGCGGTGTGCGTGGCAGTGTGCAGCGCGTGCGTGGCGGCAGCGTGTGCGTCAGGCTGCAGCGGGGGTGGTGTATCCTGCAGGATGATCATCGACCTCGCTTTCCGCTGCCGCTCGGCGTGGGCGTGGCTCCTCGTCGGCGAATCCGAGAGCTCCTGGAGCCGCGGCTCCGCCCCTGGCTTGAAGCTGGACCGGGTTAGCCCCTCCCCTCTGGCCGGGGGAGGAGGAGGAAGGAAGGAGGGGGGAGGGCCGGAGTCGAGGAGGAAGAGCGAAGAGGAGGTGGAGGAAGCGGAGGGAGGAGGGGGCGGAGCTGTTTGAGGAGGAGGAGGGATGAAGCTGTCTGTCAGCGAGGAGCTCCGCTGGAAACCGGCTCTCATTAATCAGAGCCGTGATCCTGTCGTCCTCGGGTGTGCCTGCAGTGGTAACCATGGAGACGCCAAAGTAACAGATGCAACAAACTGTGTGTAACACACAGTCACTAATCAATATCTGTAATACTTTGTGTGTGTGTCTCACCGAAGCTCTTGGTTCTGGACATTCCTCGGGGTAAAGCCATGGTGCTCTTCTCCGGCGCCGTGGGCGGCACCAGGCCCTGACGCTCAAACAAAGACTGAACACAGAAGAAACACAAGATAAACGATGACGTCCAAACGTCTGTCTGAGCGAGCCGCGTAATGGTCAACTCACGTTGATCTCGGCCTGCGTGATGCGTCGGCTGGTCGGCCTCTGTTTCACTGTCGCTGCTCTGAAGTCATCCGACGGGCGGGCCCTTAGAACAACTTCCTGTTGACCCCCGGCCAACATCTCGTCCAGTTTCTCTGGAGGGAGGAGACGCAACAAAACAAGATGAACAAACCAATGTAATTAAATAAAGTCACGACAACAGGGTGACTCCATGGAAAGGTCACGATGTCGTCAGCAGGGCCGCAGGCAGGATTTTAGAAACACTGAGGTGTGATTTAACTCCGCCCCCCCTCAGTCAACGAGGCTTTCTCAACTGTGATTGGAGCACAGATGTATACATGAAGTATTTGTACAGTGTAGCTTTTGTACTTTTACTTCAGTGAGTGGTCTGAATTCTTTTTCTGTCTCTGATAATGTGTCTGAATGTCCTCGGCTACGGCCCGTCTGTTACATCACTGCCACATGACATCATAACGTACAGTCAGACATCGTAACGTACAGTCAGACATTGTAACGTACAGTCAGACATTGTAACGTACAGCCAGACATCGTAACGTACAGTCAGACATCGTAACGTACGGTCAGACATCGTAACGTACAGTCAGACATCGTAACGTACAGTCAGACATCGTAACGTACAGTCAGACATTGTAACGTACAGCCAGACATCGTAACGTACGGTCAGACATCGTAACGTACAGTCAGACATCGTAACGTACAGTCAGACATTGTAACGTACAGCCAGACATCGTAACGTACGGTCAGACATCGTAACGTACGGTCAGACATCGTAACGTACGGTCAGACATCGTAACGTACGGTCAGACATCGTAACGTACAGTCAGACATCGTAACGTACAGCCAGACATCGTAACGTACGGTCAGACATCGTAACGTACGGTCAGACATCGTAACATACGGTCAGACATCGTAACGTACGGTCAGACATCGTAACGTACGGTCAGACATCGTAACGTACGGTCAGACATCGTAACGTACAGTCAGACATCATGCCGACGGCGAGACGACACCACCGCCGCAGTGACATCACAACACATAAAACACACAAACAACAGCGACCATCAGATCATGTGACTCACCGATGCGTCTCCTCCTCGCTGCAGACAGAGCAAAGGTCAACAACACACACTCCTACAGTTCCACTGTGTGTTTATGTGTGTGTTTATGTGTGTGTGTGTGTGTGTGTGTGTGTGTGCGTGTTTGTTTTACCTATCTCTTCCAGGTCAGCGGTCATGGACTTGGATCGGAGAGTCAACGAGGTGCTGGGGGCTCGTTTTGGAGGGGGCGGAGCTACAAGGTGAGAAACAAACAAACACTGAAGTTAAACCAAAGAAAATACAAAGATTAAAGATTAATTAGCAAATGTAAGATGTGACTAAATATGTGACTTTTATCTGGGTGTATCTGCATCCTTGTATATTGTCGTTATCTGGCTTGAATGAAAGTAAAGACACCTTTCTTCCTGACCAGGTTGGACTCTGATTTCCTGGAAACAGACACGACCTTCATGAGCAGTCGACTTCCGCCCTGACGGATCAGAGAGACGACCTGCCGGTGACCCACCTTCACCACGTCAGCGCCGTTCACCTGGACGACAGACAGACGGACAGGTGAACGATCGGCGGTAGATCTGATGATGTCACACATCAGAGGTTACAGCTGTTACCTCTATGAGGAAGTCTCCGGTCCGTAGCCCCGCCCTCCAGGCCACGCCCCCCTGGTCGACAGACTCCAGGTACTGCAGAGCGGGGAACGCCGGCGTCGGAGCGAACTCTTCGATGGGAGTCTCAGCTTGAAAAAGGTTTATAGAACATTGAAGGTTAAGATCCACCACACAGGTCAGATGTCACCAAACGCACCTTCATCAACATTTTATTATTTCATAACCCGACTCACTTTTATGATCATTGTTCCTACTGTCATTCATGCTGAGGCTGATGGGAATTGTAGTACTTAGCGCCACCACCATCTCAAACTGTCAGTTTCAGTGTTGACTGGGAGGCTTCTGAGGTCTTACTGAACTCACTGGTTGGACATTTTCTGTCACTTTGTTCATGTTCTGCTGCTGTGATGTGAAAAATAAAGTTTCCATTGAAGCCACAGGATTGTTAGATCATCTCTGTGGAGTTCGTTACAGAGATTCAGAGTGGATTCTCCCACCTCGTTCTCTGACTCCCACTTTAAGAGAGTGTGTGCTAGTCTTTCAAATCGTGTTTGTAATGAAGCCGTCAGGACGGGGGGGCGTCCTGTTTCGTTTCTTTCAGGGAAAAGATGAGACTCTGTGGATTCTGTCGTTATTACGAAACAACCCAGCGAGGAGTTTTAAAGCTCGCTGCTCCTCCTCTGAAGACTTTGTTCTTTCTTTTTACTTTCCCAACAGCTCTAAACACCCACCGCTCCTCCATCCATCCATCCATCCATCCATCCATCCATCCATCCATCCATCCATCCATCCATCCACTCCTCCATCCATCCATCCATCCATCCATCCATCCATCCATTCATCCATCCATCCATCCATCCATCCACTCCTCCATCCATCATCCATCCATCCATCCATCCATCCATCCATCCATCCATCCACTCCTCCATCCATCCATCTATCCATCCATCCTTGCTACCTTTAGCTCCTCTGAGCACGAAGCCGAATCCCTCGCTCTCTCTCTTCTGCAGGACGGCCGTCTTCTCCTCGATCACGTAGTCGCTAACAGAAAAACACAAACAGACATTTAAAGAGTGAAGAAGAAGAACTGTGAACACAAAGAAGCACTCAGATCCTTCAGTGACAGCACACCGTGAAGCCCTCCATTCAAAACCACACTACAGCCCTGATGTCGTGTAGCGCTGGTCTGATGTTCACGTGTTCGTAGATGGAGATTATTTTGTCTTTATATCAGAACATTTCTCTAAAATACACTGAGGACAGAGGACAGGACAGAGGACAGGACAGAGGACAGGACAGAGGACAGGATCAGAGGACAGATCAGAGGACAGATCAGAGGACAGGTTTGATGCTGTTGTTTTCATGTGTTCATCTTTCATTTATCTCCATGTGTCTGTTTGCACTCTGTCTTCTGCCTACATTTTTATTGTGTTTCTGCACTGCTGTTATTTCTGTCCTCTCTGTACGTACATCTATTCCTGGAAGGCCGAGGCCTGCTGCATTTCTTTTCTTTTTTTTTTTAGTCATTAAAAGATGTTTTTCTCTGTTCGAACAGTCTGAGGACTGAAGACGTCGAGTGCTGCACGGACGGTAAACCCTCGAGGCAGATCTGTGATTTGTGACTCTGGACTGCAGAAATTAAGCTGCCTTGTTTTTGTTGTGTTGTACAGTACAGACGAGGTTCGTTATTAGAAGTCGAAGAAGTCTGTCGTGATTACTTATCTCATCTATGTTTGAGAGTGTACCTGCAGCAGGTGTAATGACAGTGCGTTACCTGTAGGAGGTGTAGTTGTCATAGGATCCTACAGTGTAATGTCTGAACAGTCTCTTGGTGCGGTCCTCCCTCGTCTCTGAAACACACAGAACATAAATGCAGTATAAGTACACAGTGTGACGTTACATCCACTGTGTGTTTACAGGTGATATTTACCCAGCCGTGGGTCGTACTGTCTCATCTGGACCTCTTCCACACAGTCAGCAGGAAACCAGCCGGTCCGTCCTTTGACACTTCCTTCCCAGAATCCTCCTTCACCTATAGACAGAACTGTAGATCCACAACACACACGCAGTCAGTATGACCGCCGTCCTCACTGTACACACATGACGCGTGGCTTCTTCTCTGTCTGACCTTTGACCCTCTCTCCTCGGTGCAGCTGGATCTCTCCGGGCCCCTGAGGGACGTGAGACCGGGTGGCGATGAAGGTGCGCCCCGGCACGGCGCTGTACAGCCTCCTCTTCCTCATCTGGGGGGTTGGAGGAGGTGAGGACGGGGGGCTGTTCTCCACATGGCCTCCACCGCTCGGGCTGCAGACAGACAGGTCAGGCAGATCCAGATCACTGATACAGATACAGGCAGGTAAGAGATAGACGGGTTAGAGAGGGAGACAGGTTTAGCTTAAAAGGCTGTCGTCATGCCAACACCAGTCATGTTAACTACTGTGTGTGTGTACCTGAGGCGGCGTGTGTGTCGTCGTAGCGAGTGTGTGTGCGTGTCGTGATGCGTTTCCAGGCTTTGGAGGGAGGGGCCAGGAGAGGAGGCGGGGCTTTCCAGAGCGTTGTCACTAGCCGAGCGAATCAGAGAGCGCGGTGACGACAGACCGTTTCCCGCCGGCGTCCTGGTCAGGCCGACTCTGCGGCGCTTCGTGTAGGATGGAGTTTCTCTGAAGGGAACTACTTGGGCACATATACGCACATATACACACACAAACACACACACACACACAGTTAACTTCACCACCTACTGTACCGTGTGCGCTCACACACAAACACACACACTGTTTCCGTGTGTTTACACTCTCAGCCGACTCACCAACGTCAGAGGTTTTGTGGATCTTAATGATTTCGGCAAGATCAAAGTTCCCAGGCAATTATCGCCACCTACACACACACACACACACACACACACACACACACACACACACACACACACACATGAGGAGCGGTTATGAATTATCACAACAACAGCTGGATTTATTCTAGATTGTTGGAATACAACAACAACGCGTTGATCTCACTTCCTGTCTGTGGTCAGCTTCAAGCTGATTGGTTCATTCTGGTTCTTATGAGCTGATTCAAGATGGCGTCTGTTCATTACAGTCTGACTGCACACGCTCTGTCATCGGGATGATGACACGTGAAAACCGTCTCGCTCTGGGAATTTTAAATCACCGCAGACGTAAACTTCATAACACAAAGAGTGTCGAGTGTCCTCGTTTGTCCCGTCAGACTACATCAGCACGTCAGCATGGAGCCGGAGCGGAGGCCGATATGTTGTTGCTGTGCTGACAGTACAGTGAAGTCCTGAGTTTTGGGTTCATAACTAAATGTGCAACAGATGTGTGATGTTCTAAACAAGACGTGAAGAGTTGTGAAAGGTGAGAAATGTTCCAGACGGAGAGAAGCTGGAAGGTTGCTCAAGAGCTGACAAGAACATTTCACACAGAAAGTATCTTTACTGATAAACTTCAGAGTCATCGCCCTGAATCTTTCCATGGAAAAACGGTTGTTGTAGTTTTTGTTATTTTACCTGAAAGGCAGTCTGGTTGTTGTAGTTTTTGATGTCTTTATTTGCTCCTCTGAACAGCAGCACTCTGGCACAGCTGTCCTGTAAAACCAGAAGCATTTATCTGAATAAACCTGAGAACAAACTTGTAAATAAACAACAACGGTTCAGCTCTGAGTGTTTTCATGTTACCTGGTTGTAGAGAGCACAGAGGTGCAGTGCAGTGTTTCCTGATGCATTCTGGGAACTCATGTCAGCACCGTAGAACAGCAGGTGCTCCAAGTGCTGCACGTTACCATAGCGACATGCCTGAACTCACACACACACACACAACACACACACACACGCACCGACACACACACACACAAATCATAATTGTATAGGGCAAATAATTTAACTGATTGTGTGTGATTATCTGTTTGTATCGGTGTGTGTGTGTGTGTGTGTGTGTGTGTCACCTGGTGGATTTCCTGCCACCCGTTCTCATCAGTCATCCCTGCAACCATGACAACAAGAGATCTTTCAGCATCAGAGTGTTTTTCTCACAAAAGACACAAACAAATTTAATAAATAATAAAAGTAGTTGTACAGTGGTGTTTAAAGGGCAGCAGTGATGTGATCACACACACACACACACACACACACACACACACACGCTGGATTGACCCTGTGAGCCTCCGTACCGATGGTGGCGTGGTCCTGCAGAAGCAGCTCACAGCAGTAGGGGGCGCCGCCCACCATGGCAGAGTGATAGAGAGGAGTCAGGCCTCTGCTGTCTTTGTAGTCCGGAGACGCTCCGAGGTCCAGCAGAGTCTGAGGACGGGAACAACGTGTTGACGAAGGTATGAATCAGATTAAAGCGTCATCTATAGTGTTGGTGTGGTCGTGTCCTGAATTTACAGATTATCCACACCAACACACACCTGAGCACGGCGGCGGATGACAGCAAATTTTAGCTGAATTTCAAATTGATTCGACAAAAGAAAATGTGATGAGAATATTATTATGAGAATATATAATCATTTCACGAGACAAGCAGAAGGTGGCATCAATTCTCCAGTCAGAAAACCAGAAGAAGACGAGATGGCGTGATGAAAAACAAACAGGAAGTAAATGTGAGGACGGTTACATCAATTCTGTGTGGAGCCATGAAACAGATCATCAGTCATGTGACTTCAATCTTTGCTACATCACAATGTTGTTTTTTTTGTTTTTCAAAACATGATTAATCATTAAAACTATGATCTATGATCTATGTTCATAAGAGTGCTCACACTGTCAGCTCTAAAGTCAGTGTCCTTAACGACTCACAGGTGTCCTTAACGACTCACAGGTGTCCTTAATGACCCACAGGTGTCCTTAACGACTCACAGGTGTCCTTAACGACCCACAGGTGTCCTTAACGACTCACAGGTGTCCTTAACTACCCACAGGTGTCCTTAACGACTCACAGGTGTCCTTAACGACTCACAGGTGTCCTTAACGACCCACAGGTGTCCTTAACGACTCACGGGTGTCCTTAACGACCCACAGGTGTCCTTAACGACTCACAGGTGTCCTTAACTACCCACAGGTGTCCTTAACGACTCACAGGTGTCCTTAACGACCCACAGGTGTCCTTAACGACTCACAGGTGTCCTTAACTACCCACGGGTGTCCTTAACTACCCACAGGTGTCCTTAACGACCCACAGGTGTCCTTAACGACCCACAGGTGTCCTTAACGACCCACAGGTGTCCTTAACTACCCACAGGTGTCCTTAACTACCCACAGTGTGAGCGTTTATTGATGCATCAGTGTGTTAAAGAGTTTTAAAATAAACTCTAAACTAATAAAGAAACGTATCAAATAAACGTTACGGTTTAAAGTATATTTCCATCTGAGATATAGTGGAGAAGAAGTACAGCGTCATATACATTAGAAATACTCAAGTACCTCAAATGGTACTTTGTACAGTACTTCCACCACCGTCTTTTGTTTTCTTACCGTGAGCGACGCGCTGTTCCTGCAGAGGACGGCTCGGTGCAGAGCGGTGATACCGTCTCTGGTCCTGAAGTCCAGGTGAGCTCCTCCACTGCGAAGGACTTTAATGAGCTCACAGCTCTCCTCCAGCTGGACGGCCAGAGTCAGAGGACACTCTGAGACACAAACAACCCAACACGTTATTAATGTTACGCAATCAGTCCGATGAACAGACTGAAGGTCAGGTCCTCAGTGTTATTATTGCCAATGTGGAGATTGTTTATGACATATTTAAAAGTTTAATCTGTAAATTTTCTGCATTCAAATGTCTAAAAACAAATATGAATATCTTATGTATCTTTTTGTGTCCAGCAGTGTTCAAACCCGAAAAAATGAGGCTAGACGTTTCTACATGTTTCCAGTCTTTGTGCTAAGCTAAAAAACATGTTTGTTTGTACGGTGTGTGTTCGCTCACCCCCGCTGTCAGAGTCATGGAAGTTGGGGTCCAGGCCCTTTTCCAACCATTTGGAAACCTTCTCCACATTCTTCTGATGAACATGTTCCATGAAGCGCTTCAGGTTGGCCTGAAAAACGTCAAAATGATGCTGATGGTTAGTATTGTTTAACCCTCGGGGGTCCAGCGGGTTTAAGAGTACAAGTATATATACATTATTATCATATTTAAAGGACTGTGTGTACCTTGGTGTGTAGCTTGGCTAGCTGTTTATCGTCCACGTAGCTCTGAGTGTAAATTCTCCTCTTGTAACGAAACTGCAAGGGAAGACATCAAAGTTTAGTTTAGCTAGTTTAGATAGATGAACTGAGCACTGAACAGTGAAACAATGACTGCAGGGAAAGACTGACTATTTCCTGTGAGAAAATCAACAACAACTCGCAACCTCTGTGAAGCTTTGGCGACACCTAGTGGTGGTCAGAACCCCGAGGTGGGGAACCTTACGGGCTCCGTAAATCCTCACTGGAGCACCAAGTGTGGATTCATCCATAGGAGTGCTCACACTGTCAGCTCTGTCTAAAGTGTGGAGCGACATACGGACACATAGGAAGTGTTTCCATCCACGTGTCGTAAATTTTTGCTGAATTTTGAATAAAGAAAATGTGAATGAGCGCTTGTTTCCATCCACCACTGTTATGTGAATTACTACACAGTAGATGGTGCCAATTCTCCGGTCAGAAAACCAGAAGAAGAAGGCATCAGTGGTCGCCATTTTGTCTGCGTAGTTGAAGGGGAAGGGACCGCCAGCATTGAGAAAATCGTAGCTGAAGAAGCTGCTGGAGCTGAAGAGGCTGAGGTGAATAACGTATTATACAAATGTAAGTTGTACATCTGTTCGATATTTATATGTTGGCAGTCAGATTTTGCCACAAGTACAATTTGGCAAAGAAGAAAAAGAAGAAGAGCAGAAAATGTTGAGACCAACAACACTACCCTGCTGAAATTAGAGCATTACAACAGGAAGTACACAGTGTACTACACAGAAGTGTACTGATGGAAGTATTAGAGGATAGTTTGTGAGGCGTTTGTTCCCAAAAGGAAGCTGAGATCTATAGACAGGAAGTCAGACACAGGTGTGGTTGGTCAAACATGTCAATGTACCTCCAGGTACGGGATGGGCGTGATGGGAGGGAGAGGATACTCCTTCAGCAGCCGCTCCTCATCCAGAAACTTTCCGGCTCGGCCGTTGAACGCCGGCTGGAAGAGACCATAGTTCAAAACATCCGACAGAGACTGAGTCAACGTCACCAGAACCCTCTGCTTACTGGTCCAAACTGGTAACTCTGGGTCCAACCGCAAACACTTCTGAGAGAGCCAGAGACAGAGACACAGACAGACAGAGAAAGACACAGACACGGAGACAGACAGACAGACAGGTTTGTCCTGCTGATTCATTCATGTTTCTTCATATATACTCATATGCAGTATGTATATAACTAGATTTATATACATACTGCATATATGTGTGTGTGTGTGTGTGTGTGTTACCGTCTGCTGCAGGTCCGGGATGCCAATCCGGACGACAATGCTGTTTCCAGGGGGCGTGTCATCCGCGTCGTCGTCCCTGGCAACAGCAGAGCCTGTCGGGTTGCCGTTAGTAACCGCCTGTTGCCGCGGGCGATCATGTTTGGTGTCAGCAGCCGGACTCAGAGGCATGTGGCTGAAACACACACACACACAGAGCTGTGTGATTAGCAAAGTCATCGTCATGGAAACCGTTTTAATTAGCATCCTAACCTCCGCCGCTAGTTATCAGCCAGCTAACAACCGCTATGATGCGACAAATTAGCGATACACCTTAAATATATTTGGAAAATATATTTTGTCATCATCTTGACTAAATGAACCAGGTTTCATGCAGGGCTGTTGAGGCCACGCCCCCTACCTGCACAGGTGATTTCTGTACCTGGACCACACTTTAGAGTCCGGAGCACACACAGACTGTTGAAGACACATTCGAGCTTGTGGACTACATAATGTTTAATAAAATCAAACAAAATGTTTAGTTTCATGTTTGGGTATGATACAGTTTGTTTAAATTATCCACAATTTACACTTAATTACTGCTCATTTACATAATTCCCATGAAGTTTCTGATTTGGAATATTCCCAGAATTCCCCGTCTTAACTTTCCGCCCCTTCACAACCCGTTTTCCTGACTTAAAACAGAAGCATGAACAGCTAGAGATGGTCTGGACTTTGTGTCAGAGATATTAGCATGAATCTGACAGCCTCCCACGGACGTTTCTCACAGCAGACATTTTGCATTTTCAAAGGTGTAAAAGTAATAACAGTGATAATGGCGTCTTTCCATTTCAACAAAATATAACAGACACGTTGTGTAATTAATTAAACGTCTGTTTTTCAAGCTAAAATAATCACTGTTATCTTGCTAACTCCACTCTTTTTAATCAAGACTCATTGTGTAAACTGTCATTGTGTTGCAGATCGACTGCTGACTCCGAGCTGACCTCCACCTTCTCCAACGCTAATAATAATGGCCTCGGGATGTTACATCACATCCTGTTTTTCACCCTGAGCAGCGTGTGCTCACACACACACACACACACACAAAGAGACACGCGACAACAGAAGAAGAGAAACGTCCGATTGTTCTGGAAAACTGTTAAAACGCCAAATTTACATCAAGTTTAGGGACCGTGTGAAAATGATTAGAGTGAAGAAAACATATTTTTTCCATTTTGTAACATTTTGACTGGCTCGATCGATCAGTACGTCCCTCGTGTCTCTGTATCTTCACATTACTATGACCCTAACCCTGTTAGCTGGTTAGCTTAGCTTAGCATAAAGAGTAAAGTTTAAAAGCTGGGCATAGTAATTAACATGTCAGAAAAAGAGGGAGGATTAATCAATGCCACCCTCTATGCTAACTATGAAGCTAAAGCCAGCAGCTAGTTAGCTTAGCTTAGTTTAGCACAAAGACTGGAAACAGGGCTAAACAGCTAGCCTGGCTCTATCTGAACTTTAAAAGCTCTGCATACTAATTACCAACTTATTATGGTATTAATTTAATAGTTTGAATAACCATGAAGCCAGGAGCTAGTTAGCTAGTTCTCTCACAACACTGTAGCCAGTAGCTCTCAAGACCAAAACTCTTTTTTGTACCAGGCTGTAAACATGTTTATTTCTGCTGTCTAACATGGGGACTTATGGAGACTGACTCACCTCTGGAGCCAGCCTCAAGTGGACAACAAGAGGAACTGCAGCTTTTGGCGCACTCCAGTAATTTCTGCTCAGTCCCTCGGCACTAACACGACCACCCGGACCTCCACAACAACCACTGACGATGATGATGATGTTATTCTCTGTTCAACACAAGACTTCATTATGTATTTAATTATCGTTTGTATTAATCATTACTGTTGCTAATTAGCGCTTGATTACCATCCGTTCCAATAAAGCCGGAGCAGGACTGAAGTCAAAACTTAATGGCTGCTTCCATTACAGCTGAAGATGAAAGAGACAGAGAGAGAGGAGGACGAGGAGGAGGAGGATGAGTTGTGAGTTGTCATAGAAACTGGAATAGCAGGGAATCCTGTGCTAACCTCACAGTGTCACTCTGTGTGTGTGTGTGTGTGTGTGTGTGTGTTAAAAAAAGCCCCCTGATCTACATGCTCGCTGTTGCTATGGCAACGCGGTTGAACAATTTTCGCAGTTCCCGTTTTAAAACTACTGTCCTACCTGCTGACTCTGTCTCTCTCTCTCTCTGTCCACCCCGCCAATAAACTCCACTGCTCCACCGCTCACAAACATCTGAGGTCGTCGTCGTCATCATCATCATCATCATCATCATCATCGAGTATCAATCTTCAATATACGATCAATATGAGCTGATCGGAGGAGGAGCCGATCGGCTGCAGTTTTTGAGGTCAGGTGTGGACGACGTCACAATCAGTTCTTCTACAACTCTACAGAGAGCTAACGTTAGCTGGATACTGTGCTACGTGCTAAGTGCTCCACTGTGGGTCCTCCATGAGTCCACCATGTTGAACCACCATGTTTCTACAGTGTACCAGCAGGGACAAACTAAACACTGAGTCCAGATAGAGTTTTTTTTTCATGTGTCATGCTAGGTAGGAAAAGGTGAGGCGAGGGGGCTGCAGTCCACATCTAAACCACTAGATGGCACTAATTACAACACACTGCACCTTTAATATTTTTACCACCCAGCTGTCTCTGATATCAGAGAAATGAACCCAGCTGTGTCCAGGCGGTCCTTTTTGAATCAAATGAAATAAAAGCTTGACTGTCTGAGCCGTCACACTCTTACCTGTCCAGAACCAAACACTGTTTAAGCAGCAGCTCTGCTCTAAACATAGGAAGTCTGAGTCTGTGCTTTAAGTGACCCAGTTAAACGGCCCGGTCCCCGGGGAGTCGAGCACTCGTGTTCACACTTAAACAAAAACTCCAACACTCGCAGAGTTTGACTCTTATCGAGCACAAACAGAGTCAGAGACACAGTGAGGGCGAAGCGTCACGTTTACGGTGTCGGTCGGTCCACCGTGACGGTCCAGACTGAACATGTCGAGCTTTGATTTTGTTGCTTCTCTGTCGATGAGTTTCATGTTGTTGCATGTTCAGCTGACCTGCTCTGCGCTCACTAAAGCCTCGCTCGTTTAACATTTAATGAGAATTAACAGCTTCAAACTGGATTCACTGAACACTGTCTCTGTTTTCACCATAATTAATTAGAAAATATAATTTTCTTTCCAGGAAACATCTTGAAATTACAGACAGCTGAAGCATGATTCTAAGGTGTCAAAAACATAAGTCTTATTCTCAGCTGATTAAACACTGATGAAGATTATATTCTGTAAATAGAGCCCCATAACATGCTGGACCTTTAAGACAGGTCACAACTGTCACAATGACCGCCGATAACCAATCAGAACACAGCATGAAATTATGACCAAAATACTATCCGGCGCTGAAGTATCCTTTTTTTCACTTTTACTGAGGAAACACTTGTGTTATAACCAAACGGCTGTGAAGTGAAGCCAAAGACTGCACAGATTCCCTCTGGAGACACTCGAGGCTTTAAAATGTGCAGTACACCTGGAAACACTTGTAAACACACCTGTAATCCCCTTAAACATACTTGTAACACACATGTAGCCCTGCTTGGATCCTTTCACTACACCGCCACTCCAAACTCCGTCACCTAAACGTCTTTTTCTTCCAGTCACAATAAGACAGCAGGGACAGCATCTCGTGAGCTGAGCGTCCTTGAAGGCACCGGCAGTTTTGAAAACAGCCACGGTGATGATTTAATTTGGCCATAAGAGTCGATATTCCAAACACACTTCACGTCTTCACGCGTGCTGAGATGAACTGAAAAACTCCGGCTGTAATCATGAATCACTTCCTTTCATTCACGGCGGTAAAAGGCCGGTAATTACAGCGATATTTAACGCAAACGTCTCACCCGGTGGAGGAATCCTCGGCACACGGGACGACATGTCAGTCTTTGAAATGTCAGAGGAGACTCATTCATCTCTTTCTTCTTCCTCCACTACTCGCTGCCATTCAGGGTTAAAGCAGGCTGCAGAGTATCCCAGCATGCACTGGGTGGAGGTCATGGATGGGTCAACTACAAACTAACTAAATCTTGTTTTTATCGTCGAGGGTAGATAAATATTCACTCAGCCTTTCACATGAAGATGGGCGACCTCTTGACCAAGCAGATCGTAAACTGTAATGTCTCCACAGTACGACCCTACAGCCCTTTAGCCCGGGCTAAGAGAGCTGTTAGCACCGGGCTAAATAAGCTTTAGCACAGGCACATTTTAAAATTTAGTCTAGGACTTGTTAGACCCAACTGACTAAATGTAAAGCTAAAAGGTGTCGGTGTGAAGCGGGACCAAAGAATTGGTCCATATGTTTCAAGGGACATTTAACCCAGGTCTAACTGGGTTAACAGTATGTGTATGGAAAGGAGGTAAGTTAGCAACTCTTAGCCCCGGACTAAAAAAGCTTCCATGCTGACACATTTCAAGGTGGGCTAACTTCCAACTTTAGCCCAGGATTGCTAGCCCTGTTCCAGATCATGGTTAGCCCGAAGTGTGCAGGGTTATCCCTGAAAATCGGCTACACGGGGGCTAAAAGGTGCCGGTGTGAAGCCTGGAAAACAGTGTAAACACTGTAAACTAGATGAAGTGCTGTGTCAAAAAGCTAAGTGCTACAAGGATCATCTCTTAGCCTTGGACTAGTAAAAGTCTTTTTATTGCATCTGTTGCTTTGGTTTCCTGCCATCTTCTTCTGTTCTCCAGTGTAAAGACATTAAAGGCGTAAATATTAATACAAAAGATAAACGTCTATAATCTGTGAAGGACTTGTGTATGATATTATATACTGACCCTGATCGGGGAACTCTTCATCAGCTCTTTGTTCTGTAACAAGAACAAAAGCTGCAAGCTGAAACATGTTGCTTTATCATTACAGTTCACTACGTTTGTTTTGACAGATCCTCGCAGTAAACACTGAGCCCGAACAACAGATTAGATGGTTATATAATAATATATCAAAATAATAGCAGAGGAAGTCTGGTCCTATCAGGAGCCTACGTACAAGTGACTCGTTTCTGTCCACTCCCCGCCTCGATAAACCTCCGTCTGCAATCAACTCAAGTCAAATCAAGTCTTTGGCTGTTTCTCCGCACTTCAGAAAACACTTCAACACATTCAACCAATCAGAGGCTTTGAATCACCTTCAAGAAGAAGTCCAAAAACACTCCAGGTCAACATGACGACAGAAACGTATCACTAATAATGTTTTCTCTGGGCTTAATGAGTCTGACGAGCCAACAAACACTTCAACGCTGACGAAGCACTCATGAACAACCTGAGAGTTTCTCTGTGCCTTTGAGCGAAGGAAACCACAAGTGGGAAACAAAACTGCTAATCGTTTTTCCAATTTTAGAGCTTTTCATGCACCAGTGCCCAGAATAACAGCTCATTAAATCAGAGCTTTTCACTGTTGTTTGACGGATTAACCTTCAAAATGGAGGTAAAGACCAAAGACCGAGCGAACTCTGACAGCTGTTCAAACATAAATCTGCGACGCTGTCTGCTGACAGAGCGAAGACAAATAGATTCGGTCTGCAGAGCACGGGATGATTTCTTTAATCTAATATGTCACGTTAGCTCACGTTTCAATCGACCTTTCAGACAGAGCGTTGACTAAGACGAAGAACAGAGGACAGAGGACAGAGTCATGGGTGGTTTATTTACGATTTATGTCCACATTGGACAATTCTGCAACATTAACTGTGCAATAAAAGCTCTGACATCAGCAGTCGGTCATGTTCGTGTCCATCTGATGAATTAAAGTCAAATATTCTGACTCGTTTGGCTTCGATTTTGGTCCCCACCAGAAAATATCTGGCCTTAACTCGCTGTGATTTACAGAGCTTCCTGATGGACAGTGAAGTAAACTGCTGCCAACTGTAGCTGCTGTTAGCTAATGTTAGCTCAGTTTGTTAGCCGGGGGAGGGTTAGTGTTTGCAGAGGAGGTTTTTCCACATGGTGCCACATGAGCTAGGACAATACATAAGTTAGTATCATTGATCACATCGACTGCTGAATTCGTTCAGTAAGCTACAAATAACGTATCCACTCATTTTGCCAACAATAACGCTGGACCAGAGCCGGGCGAGCAGGCAATGTAACCGGGCTCAGCAGCTTCTACCGACATGATGGCAGAGGAGCAGAGAGTGAAGAGGACGCTGACGGAGGAAGCTAAGAAGAGAAAAGGAGAGAGTGAGCGAGCAAGAAGCCGCCGGACAAGAGTAAATCTGGGACTGACTTTGGTTGGTGAAATAAAAGAACCTTGGACATGGTGGTAAATGGTCGGCGCTCAGCAGCCGCTCTCTCTCTTCTCTTATTTTAATCTCATCTTTAGACTCCTTCTGCTCGTCCTTCAAACTGTTTCATCTCATTTTCACACCTCAATAAGCAAAACATTTCTGCTATGAGCAATTATACCACATTTCTGTGGAAAACGCTGCTGTTATCTTCATGCTGCTGCAAATGTGAATGGGTCCTTCAGGTAATACTCAGTGGGAGCAGGAGCAGCTTTTGTGCTCCTCACAGCAGTTGTTTTTCCTCCATTGTTCTCTGCAGAGAGCTCAGTTATGCAACGTCTGCTCGGGTCCATTCCTCAGGTTTCCTTCAGGACCAATCCGATCCAGGATGTTCACGCACCGCTGCGGTTTGGTCTTGAGATCATTGTCTTGTGGAAAGGTGAAATTCTTGTTCGGACTCGAGCAGCAGGGAGGCTTCATCCTGAAATAACTCGGGGGGGGTCACCGTGTTGATCATTTCCCGTTTTTGTCCTGAACAGAGCCGCTGTCCTCCCACACAGCCTGTACAGTACAGCAGCTAAGAGCTTCATCTGGAAAAAAGACTCGAATTCAAAGAACCACAAGATGTTTGCCCACATGGCTCCGAGGGAAGCTGCTTCAGCTTTAAATGTTTCCCCTGAAATTCACTCTGCAAAAAATGTTCATTAAAGAAATTTACTCAACAAAAATGAAACAATTTAAAGAATTAAACGTATTTGCAGTGTTGAGTGACGTATATCCAAAAAAAGATGTATATCTCTCTCTCTTCTTTTCTCTACTTAGCTTCCTCCATCAACACAAACGGATGTGTGTGCAACACAAGCTAACATAAGCTTTTAAATAGTCTGTCAACATCAACAAACAACTGGCACTGACTACAACATCAAGTCCAAATCTAACGTCACTAATCTGGACCCCCAGTTTTCTTGCAGCCGATGTGATCCATGTTACTAACTAATGTTTTGTTCAGCTCCTGTTCTGGCATGACACCATCGCTGCTCACCACCCCTGGGCCTGAAAACCTCCTCACAAACACTAACACTCCGCCTTTAGCTTTAACTAACAGCAGCTAACAGACTGAGCTAACATGAGCTAACAGCAGCTCCAGCTGTCAGCAGTTTACTTCACTGTCCATCATAAACTCTGTAAATCACAGAGAGTTGAGGCGGAGCAGCCGGAGGACATCAGAGGGAAAACCAGGAAAACATTTTCTCCATAAAATCTGATCCAGTTTCACCAGAATCAGGTGAAATAGTTGGCGGTAAACGTCGTGTTTCACAGTGATTCAGTGAAAGTAGATATCAAGTTAGATTGAACAGAAATCATAGAAATGATGAAGAGTCCTGTCACAGTTCTGTTGCATAATTCAGAAAGACTGAATGTTCCTTTATAGTGAGAAGTGTCTGTGTTAGCAGCTGACAATGATCACAGTCTGGCTGTTCGAGGTGATCGGGATGAAAAATCAGCTTCATGTCCTGAAATGCAAATTCTGTTTCACAGACACCAGAAAGTGAGAGAAACATTCTCACGAACACGAACGACACGAAGGAGCGAGCGAACCATCTGCACAGCCACAAGAGGTCCTTGTTGAGTAAAAGGTTCATCCTCTGGGTGTCACGAGCACAAGTTTAATCACTACGAGGTGGAAGCAGAGACGCTAATTCACGTCTTCAAACTGGATAAAATGATTCAAGGTGTCTGTCTGCCACTGAGTCCTTCATCACACAGTGAAAGCCTCGAAGAAGAGGCAGAGGAACCAGCAGCAGAACCTCGACTTGAAGGATGTAAAGCCCTGCTACTGCCCTGGTACTGCTACAACACTCAAAGTAAATGTGCTGTAGTGTTGGAAACAGGCAGCAAAGTCACGTGAGAATCTGGTTCTGAATCTTCAGGTTCAACAATGGCGGCTGCTAAAGACGTTAGCTTCTCTCATCCAATGGATGCTGGCTCCAGAAGTGAGTCAGTCTCCATAAGTCCCCATGTTCAAATGTCCAACTAATTTCCACGTTCATGACAACTGTACTGAGGGTGAAGATGTTTCTAAGAGTAAGACTACGTCACGGTTTGTTGATCGGATTGGTTGAAGTTCACCTGTAATAGTTGGTTCATCCAATCACCTGCCAAGTATTTTTCTTTTAAGTTAACCAGGTTCTGAACTAAATGAACAAACTTCTCGCTGTTTTCACTTCCTTTAACTTAAAGTCAGGTTACTCAGGAGTTGATTTACTCTTCTCTATAACTTTTGTACTGTAAACTATTGAGCGTAGATCATGTCGACCCGCGAGGAAGTGCTCCATGTCCATTATTTTGTAATCTAACTTCCTGCCAATGCCGGAAATGTAGAATGGGTCATCTTGCGTCAACATTTCATTGAATAAACGAGCTGAGCAAAATAAAATCACGTTTGTAGACATCAGATGAACTGATCAACATTAGATCAGTTCTTCCGCACAGCTCTGGGATCAGCTGCTCATCTTACATGGTGACTAACGGGTCAGCGTGTTGGTACATTTGTTCAGGATGAGCAACACCTCCAGTAAATAAAGAAACACTCACCTATCGTCAACAGTCCCATCAAACTTTTCCAATGGCCTTTACTGGTCTCTTCTGGTCTGTCCTGGCCTGGTCTGATCCACTCTATGGAGTCTGACTGGATTGCTGGTCCGGTACTGGTTTGGCCTTCTTGCTCTGGTCCTGAGGTGCCAGATTTCTGTGTCTCTGGTTGGGTTTTTGATTGGTGGTGGTGGCAAGAGAACAGCAGGTTGGAAGTTTGTGGTGGATTGTTGTAATCCTCAAGAGTAGACGAAGTTTCACTGTGAATGTTAAACTGATTTCTGTGGCGTCAGTGTAGTTACTGTGTATAATCCTGCAGTCGAGTGAGAGGTCTCAGAGTTTCAGATTGTATTCTGGGAGTTGCCCTGCCCATCCTGTAGAAAGGGAGGAAAAGAGGGAGGAAGAGCGAGGGAGGAAGATAGGGAGGAGGAGGCGGGGGTGGGAGGTAAAGAAGAGGGGAGGCCAGGATATGAAGGAGGAAGAGAGGGGGAGAAGAAACATGTCAGGAGAAGAGTGGAGGGTGTTCAGAGATGAACGACAAGTGTGCTGTGTTGCAGTTTAAATCAGAAGTGGGTCAGACACAGTCGCGTTTCGTGGAGGCCATTTCAGGTTCAGTCAGTTACACAAGCTGTTGTATTGGTTAGCATGGCAACAAGGCCGACCGAAAGATAAACCATCAACCTCTGAGTGCCGCTGTGATGGAAGTATTATGTAAAGTTCTAAATATTGATCTGACTTTCTGTTTCTGTTTCTATTCTCTCACGCAAGCACAAAAAATAGAAAACTGATATCACTGATAGCTTTGGTTAGCTGTTAGCATTCATGAACCTAAAGAGCCTCAGTTTGAAATGGTCAGAACACCTCAGATGTTTCCGTTGTTTTGGAGTTTCAGACCTCAGCTCATAAAATGCTTCAATGCACCTTTTACAGTAAAAAACCTGCAGGTGTAGTTGTCAGAATTTTACCGTAAAAACAGAATAACTTTTTCTAATATTACGGTAAAAGGTTGGTTGGTAATATGGACTTCACGCATTCCATGTTTTAAAATGTCTCTGGATTTTTACAGTGAAAAACTGTCATTAAATATCACAGTGTTTTACTGTACAATTAACAGTCTGTAATATAAATTACTGCATTAATTTGTAGCAATTCAGTGAAAACAGGTGTGCTAATGAAGATTTTGAATTTAAGACAAGGAAACCAGTCATACTTCATAGCATATTTTACGGTCTTTTACTGTCATGGTTTGGTAATAAATATTATTGGACTCAATGGATCAAATTCTGAGAATGAAAGGAGTCACTTTGTGATGCTAATTTCACTCTATTTGAGCGTAACACATGACGAACGCCATTTGGCGACCATTTTGCTGACTACTTAGCAGCACAAGGTTAGCACTATGTTAAGAACCAGCTTTTGACCTTTGGTAGCCTATTAGCAGACTGCTAACAACTAGCTAACTGCTGTATTTGTTGACTAACAGTCAGGCTAGACTTGTTGGCTATTAGGAGCCTGTTGCTGGTAGTTTGGTTGGTTGGCTCCTTTGGTAGCGCATTGAGAGCTGTTAGCATACTGGTAGCCAGCTGGTAGCCTGCTAATAGCTAACAGCATGCTAGCCAGCTGGTGTGTGTGAGTGGGGGGGGGTCTGTGGAGCCAGGATGTTTCTATGACAACGCAGACAGCAGGACGACATGTTGGAAGCAAGAAAACAATAAAAAAATAAAAAAAACTTGACAAGATTAGAAGTACTTCCTGTCACTCACACTTCCTGTTTCCCGCCTGAGTTGCCAAGGAAACGGATGTTTGGCAGGAAAAAGCTGAGAAGCTGGATGGCACTGATAACACACACACACTACACACACACACTAGATGGAGTTGAAGCTAACATTAGCGTTAAAATGACCCTTTAGATCCTGATTGGACGTTTTGATACGAGCTGGACGATTGAGGCGGTCCAGCTGTGGTCAGATCACACAAACGCTTCTCCCCGTTAGGTGTGAACACAATGTGTGTGTGTGTGTCCTGAAAATGTAACTCCCTTGGCCATTACCATGGCAACCAGTGGCAGGAACTGATAATACACACTATATTATCATCTCTTTCTCTGACACACACACACACACACACACAAACCTTATTTCTTCAAGTTTCACCGCGAACCTGATCTGCTGTCCGGGTTCTTTCACTCCGCCCCCTACAGGCCAAAATGTCCATTACAGACGCTACAGGTTTTAGGGACGTCACAGGGACTACGTCCAGATTTTAGACAGTCTGTGGGACGTCTCAGAGACTACGTCCAGGTCTTAGACAGTCTGTGGGACGTCTCAGAGACTACGTCCAGGTTTTAGACAGTCTGTGGGACGTCACAAAGACTACGTCCAGGTTTTAGACAGTCTGTGGGACGTCACAAAGACTACGTCCAGGTTTTAGACAGTCTGTGAGGACGTCACGGAGACTACATCCAGGTTTTAGACAGTCTGTGAGGACGTCACGGAGACTACATCCAGGTTTTAGACAGTCTGCAGGGACGTCACAGAGACTACGTCCAGGTTTTAGACAGTCTGTGGGACGTCACAAAGACTACGTCCAGGTTTTAGACAGTCTGTGGGACGTCACAAAGACTACGTCCAGGTTTTAGACAGTCTGTGGGACGTCACAAAGACTACGTCCAGGTTTTAGACAGTCTGTGAGGACGTCACGGAGACTATGTCCAGGTTTTAGACAGTCTGTGGGACGTCTCAGAGACTACGTCCAGGTTTTAGACAGTCTGTGGAGGACATAGTGCTACCCTCAGCGTTGCACACTGAGCACTATTTCAACTTTGACCTTTTCAAAGCACGACCAATGAGATAACAGCTGCATGTGACGTAGCATAGCATGGACAGAAGCTAGCAGGGGCGGTAATGAGCACTTGTTAACGTTAACGGCAGTCAGCTTTGTGACATCGTACCTTTAGCTTAGCAGCAGCACATGCGCCTGATTGTGTGTTTGACATTGACTTCGGGGCGACAGTGTTGGAACGCGTCCCTCGTGTCACAGGCGTCGGGACTCAGCAGTCGGACAAACGTGTCCAAGCTTGTCTGAGCTGAATGCCATCAGAGTGACATTTTATCGACGGTCGGCTTCACGCCAGAACGAATCTGCTCTGAACTGAGACACGAGCACAAAGTGCATCGTGGGAAATGCGGTCCTCTCGGTGCATTTCTTTTAAAAGAGAAATAACGGAGGCTCGTCTCAGCAGTTTAACCTCTGACCAGCGCCACGCTGTCACAGCTGCTGCTGCCGGGCTCGATGCGTTGCCATGACAACCACGTGATTTTTTTTAAAAGTGTGTCAGTGCTGCAGAAGAAGAAAAATCCACTTCCTGTTTGAAGTGTTTAATTTTTTTGAGCAGATCATCTCTTTAGATAGACGGTCTGAGACTACGGCCTACACACTCTGCTGCTGCTTACATAACACACACACACACACACACACACACACACACACACACACACACACACACACACACACACACACACACACACACACACACACCGAGGACAGTGAAGAGATGCTGGAGGAAACAGGAAATAAAAAAGAGAGAGAGGAAAAGAGAGGATGAAAAATTTAAAGGGAAATAACAAAAAAGATAAAAATAAAATGAAGGAATGTGAAAGGAGATGAGAAATGAGAGGAAGGAAAGGAAAGGAGAAGATGAGAAGGAAAGAGGAAAGATGAGGAGACAGGACAAGGAAGGAAGTGAGGAGGTTGATAAAGGAGAAAAGAAACAAGTGGACTAGAAAAGGAAAGAAAGGAAACCAAATGAGGAGAGGAGGAAAGGAAAGGAGGAGAGTTGAAGAGAAAATAGATAAGGGAGAGGAAGCAAACAAGAAAGGATGGAAGGCATGATGAGATGTAAGAAGAAAAGGAAAGAAAATATGAAAGGAAATAATGCAAGGTAAGAGGAAAGAAAAGAGGCACAAGGGAAGGAGAGGAGGAAATGAGACAAGGTCAGACAAGGAAACAAATGAGGGAACAAGGGAAGAAGGAAGGGATGTGGAAGAAAAGGAAAGGAAAAGTGGAAGAGCAAAAAAAGGAGAAGGAATACAGATAGGAAAGGAGGCAAAGAAAGAAGAGAAAGTGACAGGAGGAGGAGAGAAGGAAATCAAGGATGAATTGAAAAGATGAATGGAAGCAGAGGAAGGACCAGGAAGGGACCAAAGGAGGCAAGGGAAGGGAAGGAATGTCGATGGAGCAGGAAAGGAAACGACGCAAGGAAAAGTGTAGGCTACTCAAGGAGAGTAGGCAAGGAAATTAACAAGAGGAGGAAAGAAAGACAGGAAAGGATGAAAGACATGAAAGAGGAAGAGAGGCAAGGAGAGAGAAGGAATGTGGCAGGTAAGGAAAGGAGGGGAGGAAAGGAAGCGGGGAAAGAAAAGAAGGAAAATGAGGAGAGGAGGAAAGGAAATGGAAGAAGAATTAAAAATGGGGGGCAAAGAAAGGAAAGGACTAAAGGAGGCAAGGACGCAACAAATGACGGAAAAGAGAAGGAGAGGAGGCAAGGAAAGAAAAGAGGAAAGGAATACAGATGTAGAAAATGAAAGGAGGAGGCAAGGGAAGGAAAGGAAACAACAAATGAAGATGAAGATGAAAGAAAAGAGGCAAGGAAAGAAAAGAAGGGAAATGAGGAGGGGAAACGAAAAGAGAAGGCAAAGGAAGGAAAGGACCAAAGGAGGCGAAATGAGACAAAATGAAGGAGAGGAGGTGAAAGAAGGAAAGGAAAGGAGGAAGAAATGGTCGAGGGAGACGTGGAAAAGAAGAGAGACAAGGGAAGGAAATGAGGGAAGGAATGCAGATAGAGCACGGAAGGAAAGGAAGGGAGGAAAGGAATCAAGGAAAGAAGAGAAGGCAAATGAGGAGAGGAGGAAAGGAAAACTCAGAGAGGACAGAAGGTAAAGTCGGTAAAGAAGATTTTAAGTCACGACTTTTAAAGTTACAGAGCGGCAGCAAGTGACCGACACACACATACACGCACGCACACACACACACACATGCATTGACACACACTCTCACACACATGCATTAACACACTCACACACACACGCACACACACACCGGGCTGCAGAGAGACTCACCCAGAAGATCACCGACTCGTTCTCCATGATGGTAAACTGAAAAGAAAAGGAAGGACTGGTGATGGAGAGAGAGAGAGAGAGAGAGAGAGAGAGAGAGAGAGAGAGAGAGAGAGATGATGGAGGAATGGATGGAAAAAAAGAAGAGGAGGAGGAGGAGGAGGAGGTGTATCTGGAGACGAAAAGAGAGAGGGAGAGAGGGAGAGAGAGGCAGGATGAGTGGAAGGCTGGTCGGTTCAGCCCACACACTGCTAGCATGACACACACTCTGTGTATTATGAGTGTGTGAGTGTGTGTGTGTGTGTGTGTGCACGTTGTCTCCCACTCCAATGCGTGGGTTAGAAAACACACCTCTCTCTCTCTCCACCGAGCGAGCGACAGAGAGAGAGAGAGAGAAGCGTGGGTGTGGAGGAGCGGCCCCGTCGTCATGGCAACGATGCAATAGCAAAAAAAAAAAAAAAAAAATTTCAACATCCCATCATCATCATCAACGAGCCCCGGTGCATGATGGGAGAGCGTGAAATCAGCTGATCGACAGTTTTTTTTTAATGACATTCTTCTATAAGTTAAACCGACCAATCGGAGCACACGTGGCACACACGTGTCACATGACGGCTCTGCGTTGATTACAGGTTATTGATTAGTCAGAGTTCCACGTGATAATTTATGCATGTTTCCATGGAGATTAACTGTAGGTGGTGCTAATAATGGATATGAAATGAAGCCACGAACTGCAGCTCCGCAAACGTCCACATGAGGCTGGCTCCAGAAGTGAGTCAGTCTCCATAAGTCTCCACGTTAAAATGTCCAACTTCACAGCAGAAATAGACCCTCCACATAGTGCTTTAAACTTTAGCTAGCATTAAATCTGTGTTCACAACAATGACAGTACAAAGAATGGACGCCGTATCCGTAATGTCACCCAAGAGCCGCCGTGAAGCTCAGTGTGGTTGCTCCGGTCGCCACCATCTTGGCTGCCCTGCATCTTCCTCCGCCTCCAAGCTAATCTAAAAATTGGAAGTGGATCAATTTGTCCACATTAGCACGCAAGCTAACGTAAAATACAACATAATCACAACATACTTCTGTGATGGACTGTAGTGTAGAGGGTGCTGGTTGTTTGTTGACGTTAGACTACATTTCTAAGCTAACGTAAGGTAGCTCCGACAAATATCACGTAATTTAGATTTTCACAGGAAGTTCTAAAATAAACATTTTGTATAAATCAGTCCACAGGCTGTTACAGGAACCAAGAAAGTTGCTGAAGTTGTTACGTTACAACCTTAGACTCCAATTCGAAGCTAACATAAGATAGCGTTGACACTGTAGCAGCCAGAAAAACGTCATGTCATTTGGATTTTCACGAAACCTTTCTATAAAGTGATTAATACATAAAATTAAAATGAATTCAGGAAAAACTTCAGAATCTTACACAAACACGCTTTTAGTTTGCTGAACTACAAAATGATGAAACCAACTGTCATCAGATAATTACATTTCGTGAAGTTTTCGTTGAAGTCATGATCGCAACAAACAGGTCTGCGGTTAATTACATGGCGAGAAGGTCGAGCCAGATGTCGTAGCCGCCCACTCTCAATCATGTGATCGCGCTCGACGGATGAAGCATCAGCAGAAAATAAAGCTCTAATCTCTGGCTTCCCTCCTCTGTAGATCTGCTGCTCTGTTTATTCCTGAATGAACGGAGACAACAGAGAACAGATGGAGCCCAAATATTATCAATGGGCAGAATGAGCCTGCTGCTGTGAGATACCGTTACAATGGAACTCAGTGATAAAAGGAAAAGTTTAAAGGTGCCATATGTGAGATTCTGAAGCATTTACTGTATAACTTCTATTTATTGTGTGAATTCTTTAAGAACAGGTTGTAACATGAATTAAAAAATGTTCCCCATAGCCGCCTGACGGACCCAAAGGATGAGACGTTAGCAAACGACTGGCAGCAACTGCACAGTCCAAAGTGGAAGCTAACGTTAAAACAAACCTGTGAACACGTCATACCGTAACGTTAGCTCAGACATGAAACCCGCTAACCTCTTACTCATGGTGTGAATTGTCGGAGAGTACGGTAATAAAATTGCTGCAATATATTATACATGCAAAGTTTGTATAATACATCTGGCTGGCTGGCTAACGTTCCTTCCAGGTTACTTTATTTTAATCTCACTCCATTTTATACCTGTGTGTATATATGTATATATATAATGTTATCTTTATTTATCTGTATATTTTACTGTTTTACCATCATGCGTTTTTAATGGATTTCATTGTATTTCTTATTTTTATTCTACTTTAGTTTAGTGTGTTTTTTAAGCTGCCTCCACACTTTGCATAGTGCCTCGTTTATAATAGGGTGGAGGTGGCTGTTGGGGTGGAGTGTTGGGAGTGGATGTGAGGTGTCGGAGATTTATTGTGTGAAGCACTTTGTGTTACATGTTTTGTATGATTCCTTTAGGCCTGCGTGGCAGGACTGAAGCTGTAAACGAACACAGTGCTACACTGAAACAACAAAACGAAGCAGATAACGAGCTAAAAACTTAATTTCATCAGCACAATTTAACAGACTTTGACTTTAACACTTGTTCCACAGATTTGGCAGGTGGATGAATTTATAGCACATTTTTATACGTACCTCCCACACGTACATCATAATAACTAATGATGTCATTAATCATCAAACCAACCTGAACCAGGAGCACAAAATGAATTTAAAAAAAACGTGTGAAACTGTTTCAGATCTTTATAAATTCACTGTGACAGGCGACAGCAGAGAGCTGCTGCAGTTACAGCGCCCTCAGCTGGACTCAACGAGTCTGTACTCGGATTTTCAAACATAACATGAAACCACTTCATAATCTTTTCTGTAATTTGATGTTTAAAAATGCAAATGAGGTCTTACCTAATCAGCAGATTCTTCTCAGACTCCGAGCCACGAATCATCAGCAGCACGTTCATCCACCAAACGCTACAGCTTGAGTGCCAGAGCATGATTTATGCATTTGATGATGGACAAAATTAAATTTACATTTCCTGATTCGTGTCCTGATAAAAACAGATCTAAAAGTCCCTCTGTGCAAACCAAAAGGTTTGAACCTGGATTATCCAAACTTCACTTTCCTGCTCTGGAAATTTATGCAAAATAATTAATCTTCCCCGTGACATCACAGAGACCACGTCCATGATTTATACTGTCAGTGACGGGGAACTGTGCAGGTATTTGGGAAACCTCAGTCGGACTTTGAAATGTCAGAACTGACCTCATGATGGCGCTACAGGACGAGTCAAAGTCATGATGTCATCCAGCTCAGAGTTCATTTATTTTTTTAAAATCATTCAAACATTCAGACAACGTAAGTCAAACATTTCATAGAAACTAAATACAAAGTTAACGGCTCAGCTACTCAGTAATCTGATTACAGTTCAGTCTGTTCTTTTAAAGGTGTGTTTGTTTTATGTCTCTTTGTGTCCCTTGAGTAACAGGTCCATGTACGCTCCGGTCACCAGACTCTCCTTCGACACTCCCAGCTTCTCCATCAGATCCTCGGCAACCTGAAAAAAAAAAAAAAGATCAAACTTTTGAAACGTGAAGAGTCGACCGGAGCCGAGCGCAGATGAACAGAGTTCAACACCTCGGTACTGATCCACAGTCAGTGTGTTATTTACAGCAGAGCACCATGAAGCTGAACAACGTCCTGCTGATCTCCATCCTCTAACCTTCACTCTGGATCCAAACAGCAACAGTAGAATTCTTTTTGTAATGAAGTCTGGTGGATACAGATTTTTTTATGTTTTCTACCAGATATCATAGATTTAAAAAATGTATGTTTAACTTGCAGAACATCAGAGTTGTTGGTTCAATCCCGCTTTGATCAGTTAGTTTGTTTGTTCATGTGTCGTTTTGATGTTTTAACAGTGAAACTTCGTTTGGATCAAAATTGAAGTCAGTTGCTGAAGACTGAGGCAACGGTGGACGAGCAACTCCTTCAGTTTCCCATCGTAAAGGGCGTCACAGAGACACGTCCAGGTTTTGGACAGTCTGTGTTCGGTTCACTGACTCTGGATCAGTACTCCATCTCACCACACTGACAGACTGATCGACCTACCTGCTGTCCCTCTTCGACAGTCTGCTCTGGACGCATCACCACCTGGACAGACAGACAGACGGACAGAGAGACAGACAGAGAGGCAGACAGGCCATTGAGCTGATGAGTTTCCACTGACTGAACTCAGAATCCATTTTGTTCATCACACGTTTACTCACACCTGTTTGTCTTTGAGGACGACTCAACTGTGTCTCCAACCTGCTCCTGTCCTGTCTGCTCCACTCAGGAAACCTCAAATCACTTTCAAACACGTCACGACTTTAAGGAGTCCACACAGATCCCTCCAACGAAGCAGGAAACCCGCTCAGGCGGCGTCGGGACGTCCTCGGAGTGGACGGTTTAAGACATTTACCGTCTATTTATCACTCACCGTGACGTGTGCCGCAAATTTTTAACCCAATTTCAAGTAACTCATCAAAAGAACGTGCTCGTCTCCACCCATGACCCCGATGTGAATATTAGTTGTTGTTCCCTGAGGCAAGCAGCAGGTGGCGCCGGTTCTCCAGTCAGAAAACCAGAAGGACGCAGAAACACTTTCACCTTACGTCATTCGTTACGTGTACGAGTTTGTACAGACGCGGAGTGAACTGTTCAAATGTCATATTTCTTAAAGGGACAGCGCGGGGAGCTTTAGTTTACTTCAGACTGATAATGTTTATTTTGGAACGCTCTGTCAACGCTACAGAAACATTAGGTTAAGTATGAGAAGGTTGTCTGCATGTTAGTTATTGGTTGGATTAATGATCAGCTGTGTTACCTCCAGCTCCATGTAGTCTCCCAGTCCCTCCACTGCGTCCAGGTGAACTCTAGTCTGACCAATCAGAAACAGCCGCCGCTCCTTCCGCACCTCACCTTTAACCCCGAGGGCGTCCGACAGCACGGCCTGCGCACACACACACACACGTGTTATTAAGGTGAATAAATGGCAGTGTGTCACAGCAGAAACACACACAGGTCTGTGTTTTACCCGCAGGCTGGACGGGTCGCTGGTCGGACTGATGGAGTATCGAGACAGTTTGGGTCCATCAGTGTCCGGACGCTCGTAGAAGATCAGCTGACCGGACTCGTTCTAACAAACAAACAGTCTGTTAGCTCCGTTACGTTTGTCTCACACACACACACACACACACACACACACACACACACACACACACCATGAAGTCTCGTAGCTTCAGTCGTCCTTGGCTGCAGTTGAAGAACGTGTCATGCTGTCTGATGATCGTGCCCTCTGATTGGCTGAGCTGAGCGGCCTTCTCAGTGAACAGCGTCCGGTCGCTCACGCTGGCTTTGATCTCCACGTTGGACGGCATGACTCTACTGAGCATGTGCAGAACAGAGAGAGGACAGATGTTTAAAATATTGTCACAGAGACTACGTCCAGGTTTTAGGCAGTCTGCGGGGACGTCACAGAGACTACGTCCAGGTTTCAGACAGTCTGCGGGGACGTCACAGAGACTACGTCCAGGTTTTAGACAGTCTGCGGGGACGTCACAGAGACTACGTCCAGGTTTTAGACAGTCTGCGGGGACGTCTCAGAGACTACGTCCAGGCTTTAGACAGTCTGCGGGGACGTCACAGAGACTACGTCCAGGTTTCAGACAATAACTAATTCAGAGCCATTAAATAAAGTCCAAACATGCAAAACTAAATAAAATTATATTATTGGGTGGATAGGTTTAAATATAATTCAGTTCTGTCATTAACTTGGTGATTATTACGGAGATGCACCGAGTCAAATATCCGTACTTCACATCACTAACAGAAACTTCATGTCTATGTCTTAGTCGAGAGAGGCGGGAACAAGGAGACAACATGTCGCCCATGACCGTGATTTTTCGGTAAAATGTGACTCTATAAAACGTTACTAAACATGTCGGTTAGCTATGTGACCGTGTAGGAGACGTAAACTCACCTGTTTGCGGGGTTTCTGCTGCTGTCTGCCTGCGTGTCCGCACTTGATTTTACCGCCAAACCACCCCCGGGGCGGAGCTGCAGCGATCTGAGAGCAGCCAACTGCACGAAGAAGAAGGCGGGAGCGGAGCGAGAACTGACCGCAGAGCAGCGCTTAGCGACGAGCGAGTTCATTTATATACGGGGTCCTGCTTCCAGGAGGGAATCATCGTGCGTCTGCGCAGAAGATACACAAGAAGGGACGTGACGACGTCTGCGTCACTCCGCTCCGCTTCTGCGGTACCAAATAGCAGCCGCCATCTTGGATTAGTTTTAAAGGGATACACCACATAAAATCTTTCCCGCCACAGATTTTGAAAATGGTGATCCATAACCACAGTAAATATAACATTAATATTAACGATTAATATTTAATAATAATGGCAATAACAACAACAACAACAACAATAATAAACACAGTTCCAAGCAGCTAATATTACTGACTAGTCCAACAGCAGTCAGCCCAGCTCGGCGTCTGTCTTTCAGCCTTTTATTTCACCAAGCTCTGTTAGTTAAGTCAGCCTGTTAGTTACGATCCATCAGCTCTATTAGCTCTGTAAGTTATGTTAGCTCTTTAGTTACGTTAGCTCTGTTAGTTCCGTTAGCTCTTTAGTTCTGTTAGCTCTTTAGTTACGTTAGCTCTGTTAGTTCTGTTAGCTCTTTAGTTACGTTAGCTCTGTTAGTTCTGTTAGCTCTTTAGTTACGTTAGCTCTGTTAGTTCTGTTAGCTCTTTAGTTACGTTAGCTCTGTTAGTTCCGTTAGCTCTTTAGTTCTGTTAGCTCTTTAGTTACGTTAGCTCTGTTAGTTCTGTTAGCTCTTTAGTTACGTTAGCTCTGTTAGTTCTGTTAGCTCTTTAGTTACGTTAGCTCTGTTAGTTCCGTTAGCTCTTTAGTTCTGTTACCTCTTTAGTTACGTTAGCTCTGTTAGTTCTGTTAGCTCTTTAGTTCAGCTAGCTCTTTAGTTACATTAGCTCTTTAGTTACGTTAGCTCTGTTAGTTCCGTTAGCCCTTTAGTTATGGTAGCTCTGTTAGTTCTGTTAGCTCTTTAGTTACGCTAGCTCTGTTAGTTACTTCATCAATATCATCATCATGATTTAACACCTGTTAAAAAAGTTACCCTCTTTTCTTTATGGATTATTAAAAGTGCAAACTAAATAAAAGTTATTGATGCTAAAGTGATTTTGGTGTGACATCATGTTGTCACTGACACCGTTACTGTTTATACATGTTTACCTCCACGGCAATCTATGCCAACACACACACACACAGCTGAAACATGACTACATTTAGCTCGCAGTATCATCAATACAACACTGGACCTGTGTGTGTGTGTATGTGCATGAGTGTGGTCTGCTGACTGGCATTACTGGGCAACTGGACAGCATCATGGTGGATGGAAAGAGGAGGCGAGAGAGCATCAGAGAGAGAGAGAGAGCGAGAGAGAGAGAGATGGAGGGGGAGGCAGGGGTTGGTTGGTATTTGGAAAGAAACAAATGAGAAGAAGCAGCCTGATGGAAAGCACCGCTGAGACCAAACAAAGGAGTTTTATGTGAGTAAAATACTTTGAATTTTAACGTAGATTCATATCAGCAGAGTTTGTAATCAGGGCTGTAAATGGTCTGTCTGTCTGTCTGTCTGCCTGCCTGTCTGTCTGTCTGTCTGTCTGTCTGTCAGCTTGTCTCAGGATGACCGTCACGTATTCCAGTAAAGTCGCGAATGCCTCCTTCTTCGGTTTCCACCAGTTGCTGCTGCGCTGGAGAGGAAGTATCTATAAGCTGCTGTACCGAGAGTTCATCCTGTTTGCTCTGCTGTACACCGTGCTGAGCATCGTATACAGGTCACACACACTCACAGTGCATTATTATATCATACAAACATTTACTTTAAAACACAGTTCATCTTTTAAAGGTCCAGTGTGTTAGATTTAGAGGGCTGTATACGGAATATAATCTACATAACTCTGTTTTCATTAGTGTTTAATCACCTAAAGAAAATAAGATTTGTTTTGTTACCTTAGAATGAAACTTTCATATCTACAGACACTGCCATGTTTCTACAGCAGCCTGGAATCATTGACAATATAAATAGTCTCTGTGACGTCCATCACAGACTGTCTAAATCCTGGACGTAGTCTCTGTGACGGAATACTCTTTCACGGGTCCCCTATGTTGAACCGCCATGTTTCTACTGTAGCCCAGAATGGACACACTTAACTGACTCTAGATAGAGACTTCAGTTTTCAGTCTAGGAAGCAGAGGGTGAGGTGAGAGGCTTGCAATCAGCAACTAGTCTAGTGTATCACAGCATTCTTCTTCTGTGGTGCCATAGAGCTCCATTAAAACACATCAATGAGCCTCAGTCTTCATCAGCATGGACACATGAACACATGGTAGTTTATTTTGACTCACACGCACCATCCTCCTGCCACAAACATGGATTAATGCACTGCTGAAAATAGTCCCTGACAAATGTGCTATTTCATCTACAACAGGGAACATTTTTTAAAGCATGAAACTAAATATTTGTGTTTTTGGGGTTTGGAAATGTGATATCTGTATGTGATAAACTGAGGCTGTTTTTTGTTGTACTAGAACAAAACCCAATGTATGATGAAGGTCTATGAGCCAAATCATCAGTCATCATCACATTGTCACCTGAATCAACACAAAATTAAGGTTTCTTGTAGTTTTAAAGGTCCAGTGTGAAAGTCCATATGTAGATCAGTGTTTGGTTCCTCTGTTCTGGGCTACTGTAGAAAAATGGTGGTTCAACATGGCGGACTTTGTGGAAGAGGAACGCTCTCACTGTAGATACAAAGGCTTATAACAAACAAAGGTTATTATACATTAATGAAAACATACAAATGAATATTATATTCCATTCCTACTGAATGTTACACACTGGACCTTTAAGTACAAGACTTGAGTAAAAGCACTTTGTTATGACGTCTTTGTCCTCTGTGCTGCAGACTCGTCCTCTCTGAAGATCAGAAGAGATTGTTCGAGAAACTTTCCATGTACTGCGATAAATATGCAGAGCAGATTCCTGTCACCTTCGTTCTCGGTATGTGTCTCTGTTTACTGACTACTTACCATTGTCTCTGTGACGTCCCCGCAGACTGTCTAAAACCTGGACGTAGTTTTTGGACGTATTTTTTTCTTCCGACACGTTTCATTGTACCGTTGACCTGGTGTGAATCCACATACGACAAACAAAACCAAAATCTGGACAGACTGAATCATGACAGGATATAATAAGACAGTCATTATCCATCTCATTATCCGTCTCATTATCTCTCCAGATTTCACTCCCCTGATGGACTGCTAATGGTTTACAGACTTGTCAGATTCTCTGGGGATCAAAGAACACAGTCGGCATGTGTTATTATTAATAATCACGGGAGGAGCCGGGCTAACAATAGTCTACTGAGAATAGAGCTTAACACTGAGTCACACTGACTGACTGACATGTTTGGAAGCAGTACTGTGGACTGTAAACCACGAAACAACTACTTGAAGACACTTGACTAAGTATATTTAATCGAGAATGCACAAGTATTTCAATGTTATGCTCCATTCGGGTGCCAATATTCTCCTTTTTACTCCATTACAACATCAGTTATAGCATAGATTGTATAAAACATGGACGTAGTATCTGTGACGTCACTGCTGTGAAGCTCAGTGTGGTGGCTCTGGACGTCACCATCTTGGCAGTCCAACCTCGCAAATCTAAAAATCGGCAAAGTCTTGGATCATCGGTGGACCTGAGGCGGGCTGCTAGCTAAGGGTAGCTAAGATTAGTGTACACACTAGCTGTTACTAGGTTGGCTAACAGGTTAGCCCGTGCATGGATGTTGAAGTAAACATCATACTACAGCTGCAAAATGGTGAACACATCAACACAGCTAAACTGAAACTTATATAAAGTCCATACAATAAAAATGTTCATATATCCCTAGTATGACAGACAGGCAGACAGACAGGCAGACAGACAGACAGACAGACAGACAGACAGACAGACAGACAGGGTGTTTGGTTGCCTCGTTAGCAGGCTGCTAATGGATACAGATCATTAAAGAGCTCAGAAAGGCTAAAAGCAGGATGAGTGTTTGTGCATCTGATCTCCACCCTGATTCCCACTAACAGTCGACACAGCTCACAGTATCTGTATGTTTCCAGGGTGCTATGTATTCACACAGTATAGTTTAGTCGCGTTCAACGAGTCCAACTTAACTGTGAGCTGTCCATATCTGAACATGCTACACCCTAAGCACAACGTTAGCACGCTAAACATGCTAACAAACGCTAAAAGAGACTAAATGTTGTTTCTCGTCCGTGTTTTAGGTTTTTACGTGACTCTGGTGGTGAATCGATGGTGGAATCAGTTTGTTAACCTGCCCTGGCCCGACCGGTTGATGTTCCTCATCTCCAGGTGACACGTGACACGTGGTAGTTGGTTGACGGCGTTTGTGAATGTAGAGTGTTGCCAGATATGCAGAATGAGTACACAGTTCATGTTTTAAGCACCATGTGATTTGGTTTCCTCCTTCAGCTGTGTTCAGGGTAAAGATGAATATGGCCGCCTCCTGCGACGGACACTTGTACGTTACGTTAACCTGACATCGCTGCTCATCTTCCGCTCAGTCAGCACCGCTGTCTGCAAACGCTTCCCTACCATGGACCACGTGGTTGAGGCAGGTGAGAGCGTTTGGCTGGATTTAAGCGTGACTGGGGAACTTTATTACTGCCTCTATACACAGTATATATACAGTACAGTATAGCTGTGTTTCCACCATCCAGAACTTCATCCAGAAATAAATAAGTCCTGGACTTCATCAGCACTCCATCTGTTGTATGTTTTGTTCTGTAACTTCATGTCGAAGCACAAGTCAGTGTAGTAAGTCAGTAAGTCAGATAGAGTTCAGCTCCTTCCCGGCTGTTCTTCGTCCTTCCTGTAACCATCTGATCTGGCCCTGGGGATTGGTTTGTTATCGGCCAATTAGGGCAGGAGTCTGAGAACAGAGCGGATTGTGATGATCCGTCTTAATTTATTGGGAATTAAAGTTGTCAGACTGCAACACAACCTGAGAGTGAGTTCACAGATCAGGTTTAGACTTTTTAAAGAGATTTCTAATTTTGAATTGAGAGATTGTCATCATATTTGCAACATTCATTGGGGATCTGTTTGTCGGCCCCTCTGTAGGTTTCATGACTCCAGAGGAGAGGAAAGTGTTTGAGAACGTTCGTTCTCCTCATCTGAAGTACTGGATTCCTGCTGTCTGGTTCACCAACTTGGCGTCTAAAGCTCGACAGGAAGGACGCATCCAGGACAGCATCATCCTGCAGAACATTCTCAATGTGACACATGGGATTACACTAAATGTTTCATATTCTGTGTCCAAATAGGAACGTATAGACATTCAGAGGGAGGGCGAGGAAGCTGGAACAAAACCACAAATTAACAATTTTGTGTCTAGTGTCCCATTAGCTTACAGATATCTCCTGTCAGACAAAATGGCACTTAAGTAGCCGCACACATTTGTACATCCAGTTCTCTAGAGTCTAAAATCCCTGTTAGTCTGTGACCACATAAACCAGACACGTAGGAAATGTGACACCCGGCTTACTCCCAAAGGGTGGGTGGGACTGTTCTTCCAATCAGCCCGTGGAGTCTCACAAATTTGAGGTTTGGCAGCCAAACTGTCGTCCGTATTGAGTCTGTGTCTCCTGTGTCTCCAGGAGATGAACGTGTTCAGGACTTGGTGCGCGACTCTTTTTGGCTACGACTGGGTCGGCATCCCGCTGGTTTACACGCAGGCCTGTGTCTCAATTTCCTGTCTCACATCTGTCGGCATAACATGTTTCAAACGGATGTAGCTCATCTAATCACATCAATAATCATCTTCCATCATTACTGTAACACAATCAGTGCTCTGAACGTCCCACACAGAGGAGGCACTCACAGTTAGGATCATCTCTCTGTTTCTTCAGGTCGTCACTCTCGCTGTGTACACCTTCTTCTTCGCTTGTCTGATTGGTCGTCAGTTCCTCGACCCCGCCCAGCGTCACCCAGGCCACGACCTCGACCTGTACGTCCCCATTTTCACCCTGCTGCAGTTTTTCTTCTACGCCGGCTGGCTGAAGGTGAGGAGCTGATAATATCTTAAAGTAGTGGTCGCCAATTTGTCAGTTGCCAAACCACGTTCCAGACGTCCTTCTGAACAGCAACGCATTCCAGCTCCTCCCAGAGGATCCCGGGGCGTTCCCAGGGCTACATGGACTATGTAGTCCCTCCAGCAGGTTTCAACAACCAACTTCTGCACTCTGCTTGAAGCCCATTGGTTCCTACTGAAGACATACAACACAAATATAGTTTCATGCCGTCACAAAGTGAAATATATGAAATGATTTGAACATTTCTATTCCATCTTGTTTACCACTGAGACGTGCGCCTGGTGTGGTTGACCTTCTTTCATCTACTTAACCTTGTCCTGTTATATTAATAACACGCCATATGAAGTTACTCGGGGGATTTGAGCCAGAAAAGAGCCACACAAGTAGCGTGACTAAAGATTTAAAGGTCCAGTGTGTTTAATATAATCTATGAAGTTACAGACTCGTGTTTTTGTGGGTTTTGAGGCAACTGGTTGTTGCAGGTGAAAGGTGAGTTGTTGTAACCTGCCATCTCGTGACTAAATGCCACTCAGTCCGACATACTGGATATTTACAGTTTGCTAGAGGAAAGGAAAAACATCGACTTGTGTGTGATGTGTGTCTTTCTGTCAGGTAGCGGAGCAGCTGATCAACCCGTTCGGAGAGGATGATGATGACTTTGAAGCTAACTGGATCATTGACAGGAACCTTCAGGTCAGCGGCCAATCACAGTGCTGCTGTTATTCTGAGACCAGTCAACAGCTAAAATCCTTTCTTTGTCATTACTTCCTGTTTACCTGTCCTGTCCCTCCAGGTGTCTCTGCTGGCCTGTCGATGAGATGCACATGAACTTGCCTCACATGACCAAAGACATGTACTGGAACGACAGCGAGGCGCGGCCGCCGTACACGCTGGCTGCTGCTGACTACTGCATCCCTTCATTCCTCGGCTCCACCACCGACATGGGGTCAACACAAACACACACAGGCACACACTCTTTACATACTGCACATCAACCGAAGCAGTCTGATTGGTTAAAATCAATTGTGTAACACTGGTTGTTATGGCAACTGTTACACAGGGAGACTTAGACTTAGAAACTTTTGTATGCAGCTAACATCCTGTAGTGTGTTCACTCTTCATCATCGTGTTTGTCTGATTAGTTCCATCAGCAAAATTACATTTTTTCAATGTCTCTTGCAGACTATCAGACATCCTGCAGTTTGATGATGCTGACGTTAGTGACAGTCGTCCACGGCAACAGGATCCTATTTTGGCTTGGCGCCAAGAGTCGGTAACAACGTTGTTGACTACAAATGTTCTCCAACAGCTTTGATTCATTCTTTAATAGATGCAAATGCAATAAGATTTAGATGATAGGTGAAGATGAAGATGAGGCTTACATTTCTTAACATACTCCTGAATGGAAGTGTAGATGTTTACAGAATTGATATTCAGTCATATTTTTTTTACGTTTGAAGGTTCTGGGTCGAGTCCGCCGGCTGCTGAGTGTTCAGGAACCTCCTGAGCTCCGACCTCCTCGACCCATCTTCAAACGACACAGCAGTGATGCAACAGGAAGCTTCTTCCCAGACTTCAGGTGCAGTGTTGCTCCCCTTAAGTTTGTATGTTAGCTCAGTGGTTAGCAACTCTGAATTAATTTTACCATCGGTCAATCCATCCAGGGTTCATCCAAGTCCAGAGGACATGGGTCCACCCTCGTGCCTGCCCATGCACCCCACAGCCATGGACACTCTGTCCACCTTAAGGGAGGTCAGCAGTAACCCTCCATCCCCTGAAAGCTCGCCCTCTGCTGTTTTCCCCCGGTTCGTTGTCAGCCCGCCGTTGTCTGGTGACGCCTGTCAGGACATGGATGCTTCTGGCAATGGTGAAGCAGCAAAACCTCAGAATGGAGTCGATCCCTCCCCAACTGAGGAGACACAGGGTTTGGACTCCCGGAGGTAATTCATTTTTAAACTTAATCCTACCATCCCACTCCTTAACTTCCCCTTGTAGTCTGACCCATTTTTTGTATTTCCAGGACCAGCTCCTGTTGTTCGCCCACCCAGCTGGGGCCAAAGGCTTTCCGCTGGATAACTCACGCCCAGAATCACCCACCAACCCGGTTACGTGGGCGCCAATTCTCCCTTCAGTTCTCCAGGCAGACGTCCAAAGGGTCGGTCCGCAGCCTACCGAGCCCGAAAGCTCTGGGAAAGCGAAGACGATGCCTGGCTCATTTCCAATCCCGACGATCACCCGGTCCATCTGCAGACACTCTGCAGCTCCCTGACCCCGAGTATGAGCAGGACTTCCAGGGAACGGCGGGCGCTGAGGACGACAGCACAGATGGAGCCAACAACAACGAAGAGGTCAAATCCCCAAACTCACAACCTCAGAAAAAAATATGAGAACCACTCACAGTAAAGACTGCCAAGACAGAGCCGATCTCCGAGCTGGTAATGGCAGCAAGAGAAGTGACAATTTGACTTTGAGGAAAGTTGATTTGAACCAACCAAAGGTCTCTTTTGAAACCTCGTCGCCAGCTTTGTCAGCAGAGATAAACCTGAACCTTAACCCTGAGATGGAGGCAAACCAAAAGATACAGAAGAAACCTGATAAACTTTTATGGCAAAAAACAAAAAATGGACAACGTGGGAAGAAAGTAGTAAGAGCAAACAACAACCATGACGGCTGAGCGTGATATGCTGACAGAAAATGCTTTTTTGATGCCTTATGCACATTAGAAGACGTGAAAACAGCTTGAAGAGCTGAACCTGTTTGTGTTGGTAGAGTAAAGTCACTTCAGTGCAGTCAACATGTTCTTCGGCGCCGTGCATTCGAACAGAACTGCATCTAAACACTGGACTGCTGATCAGATGAAGCACTCAGGACTGCTGACTGGACTCTAAAGGTTTCGAGATGAAAGAATCTTCATGTGATATGTTAATGTAACTGAAACACTGAATACACGGTATGTTGCTGCTGCTGAATCACCAAACTGTACTTTTTAAATAAATAAAATATTGTGATGGATGTCCAAAAATGAAGAAATGGTTGATTAATTAATTAATTAAAGTCAAAGACTGATGGACAGCTTAAGCTCAATGCTGCCATTTGTGTTTCCTTTGCAAGAATTACAAAAAACTATCAAGGTATTTTCAGTTTAATCGTATTTATTGATCACACAGTTGTGTCAGTTATGTAGAACCAATGGGTTAGCCTTCGGTTGCGTGCTTAGCACGGGCAAAGCCGACGCGGTCCTGTCCTCTGTCGAAGATGCTGTAGAACTCTGACAGAAATACATCTCCCAGAATCCACAGAGGGCCTTCAGGGGAAACAATGTCCACAGCCTGAAACCCACTGAAGCACAACTCCCTGTCGCCAAGCATCTCCTGGAGAGAGACGTTTCAGTGTCAGGACTGTTTCAAGATGAAGAGACAGACTATAAAAACATGCATGGGTAGCTGAGCTCAAGAGCAAAAGCTTTGATCAGAATTTGACAGTTACAAACTTCCCCATAACAACTTATGTTTTCTAGATGTGTCTCCTAAGACAAGCTTAAGAAGAAGTTTCCCCACCTTCCTGACGTAGTGCTCAGCAGTCAGTGTGTACTCTGTTCCTCCCAGGACGAGTGTCACATGAGGCAGACTGGACAACCTGACACAGTCAATAAGGTACTAAAACACACACAGAGGTCAGATTAGCATTCATGTCCAACGCTGACACAGAGTAGCAGCCATCTATGGCCGGGCCTCAGTGTTTTTACCTCTCCTATGTTTGTGGGTGTGGCTCCGATCAGCTGCTGAAGGCTGAGGATGTCATAGGTCGGCCCGGCAATAAGGGAGGTTCCGGTATCTACAATCGCCTGGCAACCGTGAGGACAAAACGAGCTCGCACCCTGCACTGCAACACTGAAACAGACGCAGAGATCATTCATCTATACTGAGTGTGAATACTTGTTTTTCTGGCATCATTAGGACAAGATTAAAGATGTGGGAAACCTGTCCAACTTAATCTGCCAGTATCCCTTCGCTGTCACGGGGACCCAGTTGATTGGTCCCGTATACAACGACTCGTCTTTTCCGCCCAGCAGTAGTTCGCCTTCTGGGTTGTTACTTGTTCTCCTGCAGGGACACGAAAACCACAACGACTCATTTGAGCCAACAAACTGCAGTTTACTGTGTACTGTGATTAATGCTGAGTCAAACACTCCAAACACTTCTGATCTTTTGACGTTGAATTTATGGGACCCTTTAGACCTTCTTTGAATCCTCTGCAACAGTTGATTTCCCTGGATTGCTCTACCAGATCTCATAAATCATGTCCCAACAGTCAGAAGCTTGTAAATCTACCCAAATATTACCTGATAATAATGCATAATAATACATTAACTAAGCATTCTCCTGAATCGGAGAGGACAAACAAATCTGTGGAATAGAGTTGTGTTGTACTGGAAAACTGCAGAGTCTCCTCTTTCCAGAAAACACAAGACCTCTCTAGACCTTTCTAAAACACTAAAACAATCTTCTGGAAACTTCCTTCAGTCCTCCAGAACTCTGGGAAACCTTGTGGTTCACCTCTCAAAGATTGGCAACTCATGATCCTTTAAGAGCCCTGCGACCAGGGGACCTTAAACTTCCTGCTAATCCGTAAACACTGAAACTCTTAAACTCTGCTGCATGTCTTGGAACTTGTTGACCCCTCAGAAACGATCTAACCTGAAACCTTTGGAAGCGACTGACTAAAACATTTCGACTACCCTCGAGGATTTAGACACCCTCAGAAGATACAGGAACCCCAAAATGAAAGCTGCTTGTTCAAGATGATGAAACTTGTGCAGGTAGGAACAAGGAGCTGTCCGCCCTCCAATGTGCACCTGAGCAAGGCAATTAACCCCTAAACTGGTTATACTGGTGAGCTCAAAGTGCGAATAAACTCTGCACCTGCCGAGGTAGAAGGAGAAGACCGGCTCATCCACTGTCTTCTGCGCCAACATGTTGTCAAAAACAGGGTTCCCAAGGATCTCTGCCAGGGACGGGTAACCCATCCCCAGAACGCCGTCAAACCTTGCCATTACAAACACAGACCCAGGCTCGTAGACTGACTCCCCAAACTCCTGGTTCAGCACCTTCAGATCCCCAATCTGGACCAGAAGAGAAATAATTACAGAATATTGCTGAGTACAAATTTAGTTACAAATTGCAGTTTTCCACGACTCCAGAATGAGTCGTGAGTATTTCTACTGTGTTCAGTTTTCAAATTTACCTTTATTGGTGTTGGCAGAAACAGGAAACAAGCAAGGACAGAGAGACATGACATGTAATGGGACGTTGGCATTGACTGCGGACGTTTACATTTAGTCATGTAGCTGATGTGTTTACCCAAAGTGAACCGTGTAGGAACTTTACTGTGCTTCTTTCTTCTTAATAACGTCGTAACATTCGTATTGTTTGCAGAGAAGAACAGAATGAACCTTCAGTACGTCTCTGGCCATGACTCCCAGCAGGTGTCCTGATCCGTAGTGAATCCCAAACATCCGACCGTCATGATGGAACGAAGTTGACTCAAACGCCTTGAAATGCTTGTGCAACGCTGTGAACACACACACACACACACACACACACACACACACACACACACACACACACACACACACACACACACACACACACACACACACACACACACACACACACACACACACACACACACACAAACACTGAACTTCTTATCACCGTCAGGAGCAAACTAAACCCAAGCTGTCATGCTGCCCTGACCCACAAGCTGCCCTGATGAGTTGTGTACTGTAGTGTGTAGTTCAGTGTGCAGTTCATGTACCACATGCTTGGCTGACACAGTAGGATGACGGCACCCAGAGGTCCGCTGAACCGGTGTCGAAAACCACCGAGAAGTTCTGCTCTGGAGTCCCCAAAGTGATTTCACCGTAATACTGAGCCTGACACCGAAACAGAGACAGGAAGTAAGTGCAGCAGTGTGACGGCCGAACGCACTGCAGGTCATAAACCCCGCCCCCATGGACCTGGAAGGAAATGTTGTTCTTACGTCCATGAAGTTGTAGATTTTCTCGGTGGAGCGTCCGAGCCGCAGTGATGGCGTGCCGGGCGGGTAGCACTGAGCGTAGCGCCGGTTAAACATGTCGGGGCGGTGATCCTTCAGGAACTCCTGCAGCCGGCCTTCGGCTCGCAGCTGAGTACGAATCGAACTCATCCGCCTCAGAGGGACCCTACGGGGGGAGGGGCTTAGTTAGCTTAGCTTAGCATAAATACTGGAAGTCCAAATGTAACAAAATCCACATGACGGCACCTTTAAAGCTCAATGTGCTACCAGCTTCATGTGTGGTATCAACATTCTCATCTCAGCTACAAAGTACAGAAGTGTTTCCCAAAACGTCAAACTGTTTCTTTAAGATAAACTCTGAAAAAATGACACTGTACTTTTTAAAACTTGATCTGAAACCATTAAATCAGAAAATTGTGGGAACAAAGAGAAAACTTATTTTTCAATAAAATATAACGACATAAAACGACCTTTAAAGAAATAATGTGTAGTCTTTACAGTTGTAGTTGTTGTTTTGGGGGCGTCTGTGGTTCTTACCTGACCAGCGCTGAGCTCGTCCATGTCCACAACAACAGCACCAACACCAGCCGCAACATGTCTGTCTGTCTGTCCACGAGTCTGTCTGTCTGTCCACGAGTCTGTCTGTCTGTCAGACTGGTGATGGTCAGGCGATGAGGAGTATATGAGCATTCAGTGCTGCTCTGACTGGATCCAAGTCTAACTTTCAGTGTGTTGACACTGCGAGGTCTCAGTCACTCTGACCAGCCGAGGCAAACAGTGCGAACATTAAAACACAATGAGCAAACACACACGGGCTGGACAAAATAACACGAACACAAAACATGAAGGCAAGTCTTAAACAGAAAGTTTGAGTAAAATTCAAGGACTTTCCAGGCACTTTCCAGGTCTGCAAACCAAACCGGTTTTATATTTAAGCAGTGTTGGAGCTAATGCTCACATGGCTGTGATTCAGCAAAGTGCTCGACGACTCTGCGCTGCTGAAGTGACGACAAACAAATCTTCTGATGAGGATTGGTTCATTTATTTCAGTAAACAAAACAAACAACGTCCAAACTTTCAGGTGAAGTCGGCACAAACCGGCTAACGTTAGCTTAACCAGCTTAATCAGCAAGAGCTGTGACGTGAGCTAATGTTAGCATAGCATGTTAGCAAACTGTTCACTTCACATTCTATTGACATCAGCTGTATATGATTAGCTTCCGTCGCGCTAGCATTAGCAGAGCCACTGAAGGTAGCTGTGTCTGATGGTTGGCTAGTGTTAGCCAGCTAGCCCGTGCAGTGCTTCCACAGTGATAGTAACAGAAAAACAGCGGAGCGTTCCTTTAATTTGAGCTACACAGGTGATAAATAACAAAACTGATCCCCCTCCCTCTTCATCGTCTTCATCCTCCTCTTCCTCTAGCAGGGGTGATGGTCGGGAACTCTCTTCCTACAAAACAAACAAACACCTTTAATTAGAGGACGACAGTTTTTACCTCATTTTAAGACTCAGGTGTGTCGTCACATGACGCTCTGTTCTCGGCAGACGCAGGTAAAGAGAGAAGACTGACCTGGGAGCAGCTTTGATGATGTTGTCCACTCTCAGGATCATCTCGGCGGCTTCGGAGGCGCTCAGCAGCACCTGACGCTTCACCTGGAAGGACTCTGTGACGCCCAGCTCTGCCATGTTACCCACTGTGCCTTCAGACATGTCTGCAGGGGAGAGACAGACTCATCAACGCGACGGCCGGAGAAACAAAGTGTTTGCTTGGACGAAGGCGAGGCGTTAGTTTCAGTGTGCTGTCGTCACTGGCTAGTCTGCGTTCACTCACTCAGTCCGAAGGTGGTCTTGTTCTCTTGGTGTGCAGCTCTCAGCTGAGCCACCAGGTCGGCGCTGTCGTAGCCGGCGTTGTCTGCGATGGTGGTCGGCAGCTGGAGGAGAAAACATCAGACGTCATGAAGCCGAGCGAAGACCGCAGGGATTATTTCATCACCAAACAAACTCCAGAGAAGATCGACAGACTGAACTACAGACTTCCTGGATTTGGACTCAAACAGCTGCGTACCATCCTCAGAGCTTTGGCGAACGACTCCATGGCCACCGCCTCTTTTCCCGGCGTCCTATTGGCCAGATCGGTCACCACCTTGGCCATCAGCATCTCGGAGCAGCCTGACAGAGAGGTGGAGTCAGACCAGAGTTAGAGTGAGCGTGTGCGGGAAGGGCGAGTGATGGTGTGTGTGTGTGAGTGTATGTGTGTGTGTGTGTGTACCTCCTCCGTAGACGGTGCGTGGCTCCTTCACAGTCTGAGCTAACACACACAGAGCGTCGTGCAGCGAGCGCTCGGCCTCATCCAGAATCTGCTGAGTCGCTCCTCGGAGGACGACGGTGCACGCCTCACCTGAGAGGAAGAACAGGAGAGGGGTTAAAGGTCAAACTCAAAGAACACGAACAGAACACACACCGGCGAGGCGTTGTCGTCGTACCCATGGCGACTCCGGAGAAGTGGATGAGCGTGTCCTCCCCGATCATCACCTCCTCGATCAGCTTGCAGTGTCCCAGCTTCACCATCTCGGGGTGGTCGAAGGTGGAGGTGATCTCTCCTCCTGATCAGACACACCGTGTGAGCTTACACTCGACAGCAAACCAGTGGCATCGTGTGTGTGTGTGTGTGTGTGTGTGCGCACCTGTGACCAGAGCGAGACGCTCGACGCCGGCGAAGTCGGCGTGCTCGATGGCCATGACGCCGGCCTGAGCGAACAGCTGCTCTGGGTAGTTGTAGATGAGCTGCCTGCACAGAGAAACAAACAGACGGTCAGTGACATCATCATGTGATGAGGCGAGAAGTACCTGTCGGCTCCTCTGTGTGTGTGTGTGTGTGTGTGTGTGTGTGTGTGTTTACCTGTTGATGAAGCAGTTGATTCCGTGTTTCAGGATCCGGTCCACCTTCTCCTTCATCTTCTCTTTCTCTGCGAGTTCGATCTCTGCAACCTTCGCGGTGGAGTCGACGCGAACCCTGGAGCCAAAGATCTGACACACACACACACACACACTCTAACTTCCAGTGACCGAACAGAACCTCTGAACCAGCAGTCCAGTCTCAGACACTTCCTGCTGCTGCTCCTTCACAATAAAAGTCTTTCAGGCGTTTCAGCGTTCTTACTTTGATCTTGTCGGTGTCCATGCCGGTGTTGGCGATCAGGATCTTCACGTTCTCCATCCTCTTCGGCTGGTTCACTCCGATCTTCTTGTCCAACAGGAAACCTGGACGAAGCGGACGCACACAGCGGCGTTACAAGCAGCCAATCAGAACAGAGCACAGTGGTTGTGACATCACGCGCACTCACCTTCGTCCAGGTAGGAGTCGGTGAGGCTGCCGCCGAGCTTCTTGATGATGTGGATGGAGTCCAGGTTTCCGGTGCCCTTCAGCCTCATGACGGCGTCCACGGCCAGCTGGGCGAAGTGATCTTTGTGGTGAGTCAGCAGTTTTGAGGACAGCGTCGTGCGGGCGATGTTCAGCAGATCCTCCTGGAAACGAGCTGCGTCGTTGCTATGGAGACGGGGGCGGAAGAGTTATGAGCACACGGTGCCGACGCGGCACGTTCACGGTGATGTCAGCTGGTCGTCGGTCTCACCTGTGATCCACGGCGGCCTCCCTCAGAGCGTCGCGCGCCACCTGAGTCGCCTTCCTCCAGCCGGCGATGATGGTCTGTGGGTGAATCTTCTTGGCGATGAGAAGCTCCGCCTCCTGCGAAGGAAGCAGCGACGGTGTAAAGCATCACTACGATGACATCATCGCTTACAGGACAAAAAGAGTGGGCGGCGTTCGTTTACCCGCAGCAGCTCCGCGGCGAGCACGGTGACCGAGGTCGTCCCGTCTCCGACTTCGTCGTCCTGAACCTTCGACATGTCTGCAAACAAACGTTCCAACGTCACTCAAACTGTTTAAAGCCGCCCGGCCGATGATCGGCGGCGTCACTCACCAACCAGCACTTTGGCGGCGGGGTTGTCGACTCCGATGGCCTTCAGGATGGTCGCTCCGTCGTTGGTCACTGTCACCGTACCGCCCTTCCCTCCGCCCATCAAGATCTTATCCTGGAGACGAGCATGACGAGAAGTTCAACCACGGAACATTTAAACAGCGTTCAGCAAACGAAAGTCAAACGTGACCTACCATCCCCTTCGGGCCCAGAGTGCTCTTCACCAGGTCGCCGATGGCGATGGCGCCCACGAAGGACGACTGCAGAGAAAACAGAGACGGTTGGTTGAACTTAAAGTGCGAGCGGTTCGTCTTCCTCTGAACGTCACACAGCAGGTCGACAAACTCACCAGTCGTGCAGTCTCAGCTTTCTCTTCATCTGCTCCGTGTTTGAAGATGTTGACCGGGGCCATTGATAAGGACGCCTGCAGAGAGAGCAACCGACCCATCAGCATCACCATGGCAACACACAAACCAACAAGTCCAGACCCAACCAGTGATGTGTCGGTTCAAAGAGTGAGCGCTTCACGTCAGCGAGCCGCTTTATTTATTTATTACATATATATTTTGTAAAGTAACAGAGTGCCTGAACGTCACTGCGTGCGTGACTGTGCAACCAATCACATGACGATAGACGACCAACCAGGGCGCAGCGAAGATGAATGATTTCATTTTAATAACTGAGAACACAAAGCTGTCATATTGAGCACCTTCACACACACACACACACACACACACACACACACACACACACACACACACACACGAACTGTGTCTCAGACAAGGCGTGGACGGAGCTCTTTATTCCGAGCGCCCCTGAACGCAGCAGCAGCCCGTTAGTCTCGAAGCTTCTCCAGTTTAAATCAGAAACAAACAATAAAAACATGAAATCTGCTGACAGCTGAGGCGGGAAACGGAGTCAGCTGTCAGTACACGTCACGTGTCGCTTCACTCAATCATTATGTGTCTTATTAATTAATGTTTAATTATCTGTTTCTGCTCCTGACAGCCACAAAGCCCGGATGACGAGCTAACGCAGCATGCTAACAGGCTGTGTGAGTAGAATAAGAAGCAGCAGGCTCATAAAAACACCCACAAATATTTAAGTTAAGACTTTATTATGTTTAGCGAAGCAGCGGCGGGTTTATCCGACCGTCTTTGAGACTGAACAGCGACTTTAAAGCCGCTAGCTTAGCCGTTAGCTTCAATCACAAAGCCCATGTGCTCGCTCGCCGGTTAGCACCGCGCAGCTAACGGGAAGCTGAACGGACGCTGCGGAGCTCACACACGGTATTCACCGGAGCCGAGGCTCAAGCGGCGCCGTGTGGAGGTGAAGCGGCGGCCTGCGGCTGTTTAACCGGCTCAGAATAAATAAAATAAACCGTTAAACTCACCATGATGTCTGTGAGTCAGGGCTGCAGCCGAGCACGCGCACAAGAAGAAGGGCTGGGCAGGGCAGTGACGTAATTACGTAAAAAAGAAAAACGTGATGCTGCGTTCATGAACATCACGGACGACGCAGTGCGGCCACCGTATGAGCCAAATATGAGCGTTTGATTCAAATGTGAGAAAAACACAGAACAATTAAAGCAGCGTAGAAACAAATCTACAGTAATTATTAATTATTAGACAGATAGATATACAGAACATGCAGGGTTTGCATATTAAATATAATTATTTAAACATGAATAAAAAGCAGTTTTTGAGACTTACATTTATTTTTTAATCTTGTTAAAAGCTGCTGAGACAACTTTTAGTTTTTATTTGATCACACAGACTTTACAAAATTACATATATTAATATATATAATATATTTAGAAATATATTATATATAATATATTTAATGAATAAACAATTAAGTGAGTTTTTTATAGTAACATGTTTTATGAAATGCAAACTAAATCCCCTCATTATTTCCTTCTTCAGGCCCCGCCTCCTGGTTTTGTGATTGACAGCCTGCACAGGAAGGCAGTAGATGTGCATGGGAACCTCCTGAAGTAGCTGCTGACCCAGGGTCTGTGGAGGAGACAGCAGGAAACATTTTAAAGATGCAAAAATGACAGCTGACCTGATGCATTCATGTGTGAATTATTAATTATTGTCATTAATGTGAGCAGTGACTGAAGTTACTTGGCGACTCGCTGGCTGAGGCGCAGGTAACACAAGTTTGTCCTCAGCAGTTTGTTCTCCTGCTGACGGAGGAACTCGGCCTCTTGCTGCCGCTCGACGTCCAGACGCAGAGACTCTCGAAGCTCCGCCTCGATACGACCCAACTGAAACACACACACACACACACACAACACACACACATGAATATTCGTATAGAGCACAGAATGTGGATTAATCCACCGCTGAAAATAGTCCCTGACAGTTGCACTATGAGCTTGGAGCTGAGTCTTTTTGTTAGATCCTGTGTATGTTCTGATAACAGTTCCATGCATGCATCTTCCTCCTCTTATCCGGGTCGGGTCGCGACCCCAGCAACATCCACATACACATAATATTTATTTATTTTCTTTCCTGGATATTAAAATGGAAGTGCGTCTTTCTGACCTGTAGGTGGCGCCGTTCACCACACATCACGTAAAAACAGCCTAAAATGTTGCGACTGTTTGCTCTTAAACGTTACCTCCTCCAGCAGACTCCTGTTCTCCTCCAGACTGCTGCGGTGCTCGTACAGAGCCAGACCTGCTGGATCAGACAGACGCCTCACTTCCTGTCCGTCTGCCTCGTCCACACCTGGTCTACCTGCCACACCTGTCTGCTGCTGCTGGGATGATCGGAGGCAGGAAACAGGTGCTGACAGAGAGAGAGAGTGACCAGTTCATATTTCACTTCATCATGTTGTAATCTTGTCAAGCAGCATCTGTGGGCTGAGTGGCAGAGCTAATGAGCGTATGAACACACCACACACCCACACCCACACACACACACACACACACACTCACACACACACACACACACACACACACACAACACACACACACACACACACACACACACACACACACACACGCTTCCATGTAAACCAGTTTCCATCAGATTTGTTTACAGTCGGGTCTGATCACGGTAACGAATCCCTCTGCCAAGGTCGTGCTTCGGTGGGAGAGTATCACACACACACACCACACACACACAACACACACACACACCACACACACACACACACACACACACACACAGTGTTATCAGATTGGCCACACACAGTGTCCAGTTCCTCTGCAGACAGCAGCCATGTTTCCATCAGGATGAATTCATCAAACTGTTTTTATTATTTTATGTTTTTTAAAATCATTTTTACGTGTTTGTTTACCTGAACATTCAATATGACAGAAAGTCACCTGACCTTCATGATTTATTCCTAAACTCAGTCTGTGACAGTCTCAGAGACTACGTCCAGGTTTTAGACAGTCTGTGACAGTCTCAGAGACTACGTCCAGGTTTTAGACAGGTACAAAGGTTTTTTAAAGGCACCTGAGCTCCTTTTCAACCAATCAGACGTTACCTGTGTTCTCTGCTGTCCGACTCCTCCTGAATCTGAGAGAGATGTCGACATCCCCCCAACCTGCCCTGCAACACACACACACACACACACACACACACAGACACACACACACACACACACACACACACACACAGGATAGAGTATCAGTTAATTACATGTTCTCAGGACTGACTGAAGCCTGGAAGAGGACAGACAGTTTCCCCCGACGATAGTCTCCGTGGTGACAGGAGACATCTGTCCGTCAGTCTCCAGCCTGACAGACGACACCGCTGCACACACACACACACACACACACACACACAGCTGAGTAGAGATTAGTTACCTGTCTTGGGAAGCTTTGACAGTTTACCTCCAGAGATCCAGAAATATAAAATCAAATGAAATAAACGATAAATAAATAACTGCAGTGTTCAGACGGCACATGGAGCGTTTACAGCTGAAAAATAAAGGTCATGGGGTCATTCCTCCTCCAGAAGACTGAAATCTACAGAACCTATGACCAACTGCTGCGATGTACAAATACTGATGTGATATTGAAAAATGAAATATTGATGTTGTGTTAATAAATCAAATATGACCATTTCTGTTTCTTTGCTGTGATGGCGGCGATTGAAAACACTGAAAGTAAAACATTCATGTGACTGAGAGCATCTTCAGTTTTAGAGACTGTTCAATAATAAATGATGTAAATAATATTATTATGAATTCTTATAATGAATTCATGACAACTCTTTAACAACTCTTTGACAGCAGAGGAAATGATGCTGCTTTCTTACCTGCATTTATAAAACAAGAATCTAAAAGTGAAAATCAACGCACCTTCAGTTTAACAGAATTTAACTCTGAAATTAGATTCATGCATAAAAACTGTTTTCTTTAAAGAAGTCCTAAAAATTGCTTCATTACTCATAATCATGAATTTACCTTCTAATTTTAGGAATTGCCTTTTTTGAATGAAGCGTCACACGAAGTCTCTTCAGCGTGATCTCACAGTATCAAATCTACAGTTGAATGATCTGAACATACTCACAGTGTACGGGCTGTCCATCGCTCGGTGTGTGTTTGTGTTTTCTGCACTGTTTCCGTCCTGAAACTTTACCTTCCTCTCTCTCTCAGCTGAGACGTTTGTCTCAGACACCTAATTAGTTTGGTGTTTCTGCTGCACCTCCTCCACCTGAATTAGTCATCAGTGTGTGTGTGTGTGTTTACAGCTGAGAGAGTTCAAATGTTAAGAAGACCAACCCTCTCTCATGAATTTAAAAAACATATATTCATATGCAGCTACTGTAATCTGCAGTTATCCGGTCTGTTTCTAAAACTCAGTGCGTCAGTTCCTTAATAAGTTTTTAGTATCCATCCACCGTGTGCTGCACATGTCAATGATGAGAGTTAGTTAGTTCCACAAGGTTCTGTGCTTGGACCACTTCAGTTCACTCCATATATGCTGCCTCCAGGCAACATTATTAAGAATCACTCCATAAACTTTCACGTTATGCAGATGATGCAATTTCTTCTTCAGTCTTCTAACTGGAGCCAAACGCCTCAGAAAGAATCTTGGAGTTAGATGTAATATTATCCTCTGACACTGACTGTGGACATCCGGCAGCACTGTGAGAACCAAAAACCTCTTTTGTTTTAAGTTTCTACTTTGTGCTCAAGACTTCACAGTTAAAGTTAGACTTATTACATCAAGCCTGGTTTCACACTGTAAACATAACATGTAAAAACATGCAGGCAAAGATAGATACGATGTGATTTTAAAACATTTTATTCAACTTTCTTTTTCATTGTCTTCATTTCTCAGTCAGGATTCAGCCACGTTGAGTTCAGCTCATAGAAAAGATTCATTTGAACAGTTTCACACTTTAATAAGTAACTTTCACATTGTGCATCAGTCACAGCTCTCACAGAGTCTTAGATTGAAGATCGTTTTCAATTTCAGAGTTTACTCAGTCAGTATTTTTGTTTCGTAATAATAATAAATAAAATTTTGAGGTGAAAATTCAGCCATTATTCTCACTGAGCCGTGCCTCATTATAGGTTGGCAAAACACTATTTCACTATCCATAAAAATAAAGATAATTAGTGTAGCAGAAAATTATCCAGATTTATAAAATAATAAAAAAACATTTCTGAGTAATGACATTTGATTGACAGTTAATTATCGGAGGGCTGGATGTTGATGTTGAGCTGAATTGTGCGCTCATCTTTTTTCTGTGTCTCTACCAGCTGACGACTTTCTAACAAAGCAACAAAGACAGTAAATAAAAGAGCATGAAAGGAGACGTCGTGCATCTAATCTGAGGAGCTTCCACTGCAGTTGCAATTATGCAGTAGCCTACAATCTATCAGCAAAAGTGACTCATCACAATAAAAATGTATTTGCAGCTCAAAAGCACATAAAAGCAGAAGATGATGACAACAATCTTTACGGCTGTCATCTCTGCGTGGGAGAAGAAGAAATACTTAAATGTGTTTCTACAAGTCTGTGCAGTGCCTGTAGAAGTAGAAGTGGTAGTCAGTGAAGAGCGCCCCCGCGTAGTTATGGTTAGTATCGCAGTCGCTTTACCCTGAGGAGAGACACAAGCACACACTTAACTGTTTGTCTTCACTCATTAATGTACAATTTGAAGATTTTTAGTAACTAGAAAATTATTAACAGCTCCGAAACCAAACACTCAGTTTCTTACCGCCACAGCAGAGCGAAAGTGATATGAACTGTGATAAAGGCGAGGAACACGTGAAGAGGCCATTCATGTTTCTCCCTGTAGAGACAGACACAAAGACCAAAAGCACAAAAGTCAGCTCCTGGTTTATTCAACAGAGAAAAGCAGTAAGTCTAACAACAGGTGACGTCCACATTGTCCCGGGTTTAATACACTGCAATGTCAACCTGTATGCAGATGACACTGTTTTATATTGTTCTGGATTGTTTTTGGACCAGTTTGAAAAACTGAAAAACATGAATACAACAGAACCACAATCCACACATCAAGCAGCAGGTTGGACTGAGAAAGTTACCTGAACAAGTTCAACAGAAAAAACACTGTTGTGTATGTTTTGTCTCTTCTTTCAGAGGTGTAAGTACATTTTACTGAACATATGTAACATGTCACTGTGTGATTGTCGTCCTGGAGGAGCGTGAGCGTGGCTGTGATTAGCCTGCTGAGGGAAACCCGGCCAGTCATCCATTATTCATCAGTGTTTCTCCACACTTCCTGTATTATTAACTGTAATTGTAACTGAGTTAGTGGACTGGAACCTCACCGACCCTGAAACCAACACACGTATGAACTCCCATAGAAATGCTTCTTCTTTAAGGATTTGCCTCATTATGAACCAAAAAACTAAAAGTAGACTTCTGTCATATTTACCTGCGTGTTTGTTGGGTATCTGATCCCAGTGACGGTGTTCATATCCAGCAGAGCAGTGCAGGCTGCGGACTCATCAAAGCTGCACAGATGAACCACCAACAGCTCCGTAGAACTTCAGAGAAACAAACAACACGCCTTTAACTTCTAATCCAATCATAATTAATCAGATCAATTAAAGAAGTTTCAACTCAAACTTCAAATACGAGAATTTATACGTAGAGTTTGTATAGTTAAGAAGCTGTTATTGACCAGAATCAAATAGTTGAGTACTGAAGTGATTTCGTGTCGTAATGCGGCTTCATGCAGGTTTTACAGTACTTACTTCATGAGCAGGGTGACCCTCATGTTGACTGGAACAAACTGGCTGATGGGAACTCTGTAGATGTATCTACCTGGCCTGAAGGAAGCACAGCGAGATCAATAAAACCCTGCTGACGACAGTTAGGACACACGAGCACGATTCATCTGAACAAAGGTTCGTTTCCGCCACATTTAGACGAAGCTTGAGTCGGTTCATATTTTTGTTGAGTAACGATGGTGTATTTTTTAAAAGTCCTTCCTCTCTGTCTCTACTCACCCACACTCGTCTCTCAGGCAGTATTTGCTGTCAATCACCTGCTGGTTCTCTTTGATTGTGAACGTCTGGATGGTCGTGTTTGTCCCTGATACGGAGACAGTAAGAGATGTATCAGTGTAACACATGATGAATGACATGTTCACACTGATGGTCAGCGTTTAAGCTGCCTCCATGAGGCTGTGTGTGCTGCATTCAGTCTTCAAGGTCAGTGTGCGGGATTGTACAACCGCCTCGCCTCACCCTCTCCTTCCTCATGTGGAGGAGAAACCACAGCAGCCAGGAAACAAGCGGACGATGCAGAACATCCAGTCCAGCATTCGTTTGTTTGTTCTGGACACTGATGCTAATGTTCGTATTTTCAGGTGACAAAAGGGGGCGCTAGTCTCTGAACGTCAGTGAATACTCACAGTCACTGGCTCTTTTCAGCTTTAACTGAAATTTCTCTCTTCTTCTGTCTGTAGAGCAAAAAACAGACCAAGCATTAAACGTCAGAATTCAGTCTGGAGCTGTTCAGACGTGACTCTTTCCCTCTGCATGTTACATTTAGAATCGCACAGTGAGCTGGTGTTACCTGTCAGGTTAGACTTTTCCTCTTTAGCTAATTCAGTGAAGGTGTGGTTGGAGTCAGCGCTGCCCCCTCTTGGTGGAGTGCAGCAGTACACGTGATCGCAGTACAGCAGGTCACAGAAGTCCACGTCTGGTGGCCAGGGTCCGGGTTGACTGGTCGGTGGGACTGGAGAAAGAAGCGGGAGTCAGCGTTAACGTTCCAGGTTAGCAGACGTCACGATGTGAATGAACACGGCCAGCGTTGTGAGGTCGTAGGTTACCTGTGCTGGTCCACACGGTGGTCTGCAGCGGAACCACACTGCTGTTACTAAGAGAGCACAAACACAACAACCATGTCATTGGTATCCATGACAACCACATAAACCTCGCAGGCAGAATGGAGCAACAGATCAGAGGTGGTTACCAGGCAACCGTCAGTGTGGCAGATGCTATGGTGTGACCAGAGGGTTGTTAGGTTACGTTGTAGCGTGTCAGTGTACGTGGTTACTAACATATCGTGTTACTTGCAGTGGTACTGGCTGTTAACGTGGATGTGAACGTTTTTTACTGGTTCTGTTACAATAAAACAAAATCTTACCTGTAAGGAAAGTCTTCTGCGTCTTCCAACTTCAGATTTATTATGTACAGAACGGTGATAGAGATGATGCTGTACACACACACACACACACACACACAACATATTTATTTTGAATTTTTCTTTCTCTCTTCAGCAGATTATTGGTGGGACAACAGGACATGCTCGAGCCTCACCAGAAAGCCATGGTGGCCAGCAGGGTGAAGACGCTGGCCTGGAAGACTTTATGCTGCAGACAGTGGCTGTATTTGCGTCTCCAGCCTTCCGTCTGAGCCGTCTTAGTCTTACAAGCTTCAGGACTCGACATCATCGACACGCTGCTGTGTTTCCTCGGCTTCCTGTTGGAGGAAACACAACAACTCTTTTAAAGAGATTCATGGTGGTGTACAGCAGCACTGTCACTTCAGGTCAGCTTGATTACCAACAGCAGTTAACCAATGAGCACAAGATAACAAAATAATCATTGAATCAATAAATTATCAACATGTCGCTGATAGACTTTGAGCGTGGTGAACCTGCTGTCCTTCAACCTGCCCTGTTCAATTCTGCTTCAATTACTCACTGCCTACATTTCCCACAATGCCTTTCAGCAGGCTGCAGTTTGTGACGCTTCATCTTTCCCCTGCAGCCACACAGTAGCCTTCAAAGACTGGCCTGTCCTTGAACTCATTGATGAGGTGATAACACTGTGATGCCGCTATTATGCAACACACACACACACACACACACACACACACACACACACACACACACTCCAGCTGAAACTGGACTACATTTAGCTCGCTGTATCATCAATACAACTCTGAACCTTCATCAGTACTTTTCCATGCTGTTGTATCCTGTATCACCAAGACGAAGAGCTAGAATGGAGGAAATGTTTAAAGGTTCTTAATTAGTTTGTAATTAATATATTCACAGATCAAATCATTCATATTCTAAGAATAATCTTATGTCGTAATGATTTTCATGTGATATTTGCTAATTAGTCTGAAGACAAACTTAGCTTTGCATGAAAGGCATTGCAATTAACTATAATTATGAATACTATTGTTTGTGTTATTATTGTTGTTATTGTTGTCATCATCATGAATGTATGGATGGATGGATGGATGGATGGATGGATGGATGGATGGATGGATGGATGGAGGTATGTATGTATGTATGTATGTATGTATGTATGGATGGATGGATGGATGGATGGATGGATGGATGGATGGATGGATGTATGTATGGATGGATGGAGGTATGGATGGATGGATGGATGGATGGATGGATGGATGGATGGATGGATGGAAGGATGGAGGTATGTATGTATGGATGGATGGATGGATGGATGGATGGATGGATGGATGGATGGATGGATGGATGGATGGAGGTATGTATGTATGGATGGATGGATGGATGGATGGAGGTATGGATGGATGGATGGATGGATGGATGGATGGATGGATGGATGGAGGTATGGATGGATGGATGGATGGATGGATGGATGGATGGATGGAGGTATGTATGTATGGATGGATGGATGGATGGATGGATGGATGGATGGATGTACCCGGTGGAGCGCAGGCTGCCCGTCAGGCTCTTTAGCTTTGCCAGTCGGCGGTTCCAGACCTCCAGCTCTTTGATTCGAGTCTCCAGGTTGTCGGTGAGCTTCGACAGCTGCTGCACCGCCCCGACGTTCTCCATGAAGATCTGCTCCTGTTGGAGGAGGAGGAGGAGGAGGAGGAGGAGGAGGAGGAGGAGGAGGAGGACCACCAATAAAACAGCTTAAACAGAAGTGTATGTTATAGTAGGTAGACGAACAACACTGAAGACGGTCGTTAAGTAGCAGAAAGTTTAGAGCTTGATGCCTGGAGGCAGGTGAACAGGTGGAGGAGATTACCTTGTCCACCATGAGGAAGTTATGAATCTTCTCTCCGTCAGAGCAGCTGACGTCTCCGACCTCCTTCACGGCTGACGGCAGCAGCTCCTTCACTTCCTGAGCTATTATACCTGAAATATGACGTTAAAATAAGCACAGCATACAAAACATCACGCCGACATCACGCTGACATCACGCCGACATCACGCCGACATCACGCTGACATCGTGCTCACTCACCTGTCTGGTGGGTGTGGTCTATTCCCATGGTGGACGCAAACTCTGGTTTATAATCAAACTCCACGATTCTCATCTGAGTGATTCTCTTCAGCTGCTGCTCAGAGTCGACCTGACAAACAAACAGACAAGCACAGTTTTATGAGAACAAACAAAGCAGGACTCAAGTCGTGTTTGGATCTACATTTTCAGAGTCTCTGAGAGTCTATGGACTGAAGAACGACCACTGATTCATCTGAGGAGCTCAGGGAGCTCAGGCAGACCTTCCATTGGAGGTGTTCTGGGCACAACGACAGGTAGGAGATCCCAGGGAAGGCCCAGAACCTGCTGGAGGGACTACATGGTCCATGTAGCCTGGGAACCCTTCGAGTTCCTCCAGGAGGAGGTGGAGCGCCTGCTAAACCCTGCTAAAGATTTACCACTGACTGATGAGGACCGTGTATCTGCTCACTAAAGTGTAATCATTTCTCACCTCCTGTATATTTTGCTTTGCCCGGCAGTCGGACGGCTGCATGACGGCGCCCATCACTTTGGCGTTGCCGCAGACAACCAAGGCCTCATCGGGGGAGTCGGTGTTGATGCCAACTCGTCCTTGACAGACCACGGCGTCCTGCACCAGCCCTCGCTGCCAAAGGGCGTCCCCGTCCGTCTCAAACTGACCCGGGTTGGAAGCCTGCAGACGGGAGACGATGCTGATGAGTTTCATGAATAAGACACAGGCGTTTGTGTGTTTTGGTGTTTCGTCAGTGCTGTTACCCGGACGATGATTCTCTCTGACACCAGAGCTGTGAGGAGAAAAGTCTCTCCTCCCGCCACAGCAGCATACAGACCAACCACCATCTGAAAATATCTACAGACAAACACACAGTTAGCATGAAGCTCTGACTACTCATTCATTCATTCATTCATTCATTCATTCGCTCGCACACCTCTGGTCAGGGTTGGGTTTGCCTTTTTTCCTCATGTTGTTGGACGTTGTCTCGCTGAAGTGCAGTCGGCCGAGCGTTACTTTAGTGATTTTACCGCTGGGCAGGCTGACTCTGGAAGTAATATATAAATAATAAAACATAAAAACATAAACCAGATGCAGAACTGACGATCACACAGTCGATCACACAGTCCTGGAGCGTGTTGTAAAGCTCCGTCTGTTATCTACCTGACGGGGGTGGAAGGGCTTCTTGCTGCGGTCGGGCTGTGATTGCTCAATGGTCACCTGGTGGCTCGGAGATTCCAGCTGTGAGGAGCGACGCGTACAGGTAAGCCTGATATCATCATATCATTGAATTTCATCTTTGGGAAAACATCTCAGCCAAAGTGAGGTCAGAAGATAAGCTACATGAAGAAACTGTGAGATGTATCATCAGCTATCAGCGAGCTGCTCATCCATCCCAGAGTCGGTTTGGTTTTGTGTGTCAGCTCTGAGCTCATAAAGAATCTGTGTAGCAACAAGCGGCTCCACAAACCTCCTGAACGCCTGAAAAAACGTACGCACCTTCACCCCGAACACTTTTATCTGGAAGTGGTCGACCACCTGCGGTCCACTGGGCGTTCTGACGTACTGTGGCTCTGCGGCCACGCCGATGTGAACGGTGACCTGGAAGTGATTCTTCTTCTGGCAGACGAAGGCCTCGTCAGCCGCAGAGTAGATGAAGCCTTTATCTGTGTCGACGTGGTAGGCGGGAGAAGACCTGGAGACACAGAAGAAAACAATCCCTGGTTGGTTGGCGTAAGGACCGCGGTATGAGTTGGTCTGTCCAACACTTCCAGAGAAAGATATCTCAGCAGCTGCTGACTCTGGCTCTGTACTCACAGTGTCTGGTAGCTGCTGTTGTACAAAAGGCTCCAATGTTCTGGCCTGTACTGATCCCAAGTCAGCAGCTGGTAGGGTCCCAAATTAAGTCCGCCACCACCTACGGCGTTCCCTACGCTGCCACCTTCACTGCAGGAAGCCTCGTTTCCTGCCGATGGTTCCTCACACTCAGATCTTCTCCTCTTTTTACTGTCTGCAGAGCTGAAACAGGACGAGATGAGACTGAGTTGCCATTCAAAGTATAATTTGTTGACCACACAAGACAAGACAAGAAGTTATCGTAGACTGTATCTGAGACATCTAATCAAAAGCTCATTAAAAAAACTCACTGACTTCAAGACGAGACGTGCAACATGTTAACTCATGTCCAGCTGTTTCATCTTGTGTATCTTACTTGTGGAGTTCCACACGGCTCCTGTTTAGGTACACTATTGTTTCTTCTTTGATACCTTCGGTGTTCAACAACATTCTGTAGTAGTTTGGAAACCAGAACAAGAAGGTAAGGACAACTAAATACTAAAAGACGAAGGTCTGCTTACTAGTTGTGTAGCGTGGAGGTGGAGCCGAGCAAACAGGTTGAAGTAGGTGTAGCTAAATTTGGGACCAGGCCCGACCCGGTACAAGGTGTTCTGTAGCTGTTCGAGGGGGGCTGTGGAGGCGAAGGAGGTGTTGGAGGGGTGTAAACCTGCGAGCAGCTGTCTGGACTCCGGTAGTGTGTGTGTTCAGGCGAGTGGTGTGTGTGCTGGTGCAGACGGGAAGGTGAGGTCCCAGACTTGATGTCAGTGAGGCCCAAACTGCAGAGCGGATCATGGTGGGCATGGGCGGAGCCTCGATCCTTAAAGCAACAGGACGAGGACGGGGCACTCCGATGTGTTGGCTGGAACACTTCCTGGGTGGTCTGCTGGTTGGACCAATAGGGCGGCTCGTAGTGGAAGTCTACCAATCAGAGAAATACGGCATATTAGTGGATAACTTCACACACTCATGAACCTTCTCGGGGATCCATAGTACCTTCTCAAGGACAGTGCAAATGACTCAAGGACAATTAGAAATGAATCAAGGAGGCCTGGAACCCACTAAGAAATGACAACTATATCTCAAGGACAGTTAGATCTCATGCACCCTTGTACTGTCCAGGACCAATACAACCTTCCAAAGGCCTTCATCCTGCATCCTTAAGAACCAGCAGAACCTCATGTAGGATTTGTTGAATCTATTCACTGGAGCCTCTACAACAGTAACTATAACACTACCTACCGTAAGGACCTTGTAAACTTCCTTGATTGCTCCTGGAATGACCACTCTTCTCAAGGACAGTTAGAGCCAACTCATTTGAGTCTCCTCTTCAAGGATCAATAGTAACTCGGAGTAACCTAGTGACTCTTGGATCATCCTGAAGGTCCAACAGAACCATGAATCTGTAGAACTCCTGCAAACTCTGAGAATCTATCTTTCATTAACCGTGTCGACAGACAGCGGGCCACGAGACGAGCCGTGAACACTGACTGCTGGTCACTTCTCCTGGATCGTGGCTGCTGCTGTGTCCTGCATGACGTCCACTACACATATTATTACTGTCCTTATTGCTCCCATATCTCCATCACAGTTTATAGTTAATGACTTACTGCTGCTGTGCATCTGTGTCTCTCTATCACAGCTGCTGCTGTAATCATTCTATCATTCATCATTCATCCCTCCTCTGTAGCTCTTCCTGAGGAACCGAGGGTCTAAGCACAGAGGGAGTCACTGCCTGTACAGACTGTGAAGCCTCTGAGGAGAAATGTGTTTGTGACTTTGGGCTGTGCAAACTAAATCTGATTTGATTTGATTTGAAATGTATAAAATCAGCTGGTTTTACTGCGTTGGCAGTCTTACAAAGTCTCCTTAAATGTAGCGGTGAAGCCGTGAGCAGTACCTGGTATCTGTGCAGGCGAGCAGGCCTCCGAGCTCGAGTCGGGAGGAGACTCAGGGAGCATGCTGGGAAAACAAACACATTGCTGTGAACTCTGGTAACCACGTTGTTTTCAGCAAGCAGGCTGGATCGGACTGATTTCACTGACTCGCACTGATGAGTGAATTTGCACAGTGTATGTTTAATATTGCTTTAATGGGAAGTCCTGCAGACAGCGTTCTGCTTACTGTATTTACAACCATCACTCAACTGATAACCAACTAGGTCAATGCTGTGTGTGTGTGTGTGTGTGTGTTATATAACAGTGTGTGTGTCCAGGAATTACCCCTAACCATGTTACCACGACTACCTCAAAACGCTTACTTGTTTGTATTTCTAGTAAAATATTCGAAATCTTCCACCCACTCTAACCCTGCAGCAGTCTGAGCTGTAAAAGCCTTTTAGTGAACTTTGTTTATTCCTGAATGCTTCATCTGGATTTAATAACAAACAATAATCAATCATAGAGAAGAAAACTGGGTGTAAATCTTACAAGTTGTTGGGGTCCATGTCATTACTGAGGTACTGCTCCAGGATGCTCGTATCCACGGCGACAGAACTGTCCAACACACCGCTCACATCCTGACCTGCACACACACACACACACACACACACACACACGGTAACCAACCCTTCCTGACTGTAATGACCAGAGCATGCTAAGATAACGTTTTTGTATTTTAAGAATCAGGGTCGGTTTCTCGAACTTTACATGTTTCTGTATAGAAGTTCTGTAAAGTAATAATACAGAGTACACCGGTCACACCACACACACTCCAAACGTTTTGAACTTTCTCAAGGAGGAGGAGGACCACCCTCCATCAGGACCGACTCTGGGGACCCTTGCTAACCTTCTTCTCTTTAGAAGATAGAAAATGTAGCACCGATGTAACGAGAAGATGGTTTGTAAAAGCTCACCACTGAAGAACTGCTGCAGCGCCTCGTTCTCTCCGAGCACCTGGAGCGGCAGCCGACCTGCTCCAGGCTCCATGATGCCCAGCGAGAGGTGCTGCAGCCGGGGGAGTGAGCAGGGATCGAGGGGGCTGCTGGAGCAGAGCTGAGGACACACCCTGAATGAATGAAGACCAATTATAACTTATTTAAGATGTTCTACAGCCAGAGGTGGAAAGTAACTGAGTACTTTATGTGACATTAGAGGGAAGCACTGAAAGTCTGAGTACTTCTTACATCACACTCACGGCTGCATGTTGACGAGGTCGGAGGTGTAATGCAGGAAAAGCTCGGCAGGTTTATGGTCAAATAAAATCTGATACTGATGCAGAGGTCAAGGTCGAAACCTTTGGCTACACTCACTTTAATAATTTATCAGATTATGTTTTAATTTGTTCAAATATAAAATAGATGTAATGGAGTAAAAAGTAAAAGTACTTATAAATAGAAATACTCGAGTACTCGCCGGCTGTTGATTTTGTGTTTATTTGTGTGTTTCTTGTTTTGTTGCTCGTGTTTGTGTTGATGAATTAAAAATATGGAAACTTCATGAAATAAACAGCTGGTGGAAATATTCGTTAAAACCTCATATTGTTTGATCATGATGATTTTTGACGCCTGCGAAATCTTAAAAAACGTTTCTGGGTTCAGATTAAAAATATTTGATGAAAGAAAAAGTTCAAAAAGTTTTTAACAGCTTTTGATTTTTGATACATTTTATAATAGATGCTAAAAAAGAGCAAACAGTCGACGCTGACATGAAAAAAACAGCGCGTTCGAGAGCATGATGAGTTTACGCTTTTACTTCTTAAACTCTTATTTTGAAAATCCAGTGCTGATAGATTTTAATTAAACGTCGACTTCCTGCAGATTTTCTGATGTTTAAAGCATCTAAAACACGACGGTGCCGATGAAACTCGGCTCGACACAAACAGCAGCAGACATATTTGTTCTCACACACACACACACACACACACCTGTCTTCTCTCTCCAAGATGGCCGCCGGTCGATGAGCGGTGATCTCTGACTTTATCTCACCTGCTCGCCTTCAGGTGTAATCCATGAGATTGAGAGTCAGGTGTCACACACAGCTCGTCCAAACCTGTCGACTCTTCTTCTGTGGTTTGACTTCAGAGAAATGTTTCCTGTTCTTTTCTTTTTTCTTCTTCTTGATGTTTGTGGCACCGGCAGATCGTCTCTGTTGGCCAGCTGAACTTTGAGCTTTGGACAGGAAAACACATTCACACACACCTGACGCAGGCGTACAGCGCACCTGTGTGTGTGTGTGTGTGTGTGTGTGTGTGATGAGGCCATAAAGCTTCTTACTGGAAGTGTGCAGAGACACATGATGTTTGTATAGCAGTACTTGTGAGGACTCTCCCTGAAACCCTGAAAACATTAATGTAACTTTAATAATCTGACCTCCTGCTGACCCACACTGACCTGTGATCAGCTGACCTGTGATCAGCTGACCTGTGATCAGGTGAACGGTGTCTCCATCTGTCGTACGTCTGTTCTCACACTATGTAACTTTGGGCTCCGGATTTACAGAGTTTATGATGGACAGTGAAGTAAACTGCTGACAGCTGTAGCTGCTGTTAGCTCATGTTAGCTCAGTCTGTTAGCTGTGAGCTCAGAGCACCGGGGGAGCGTTAGTGTTTGTAGCATAGGTGGAAGAAGAAGAAGAAGAAGAAGAAGAAGAAGAAGAAGAAGAAGAAGAAGAAGAAGAAGAAGAAGAAGAAGAAGAAGAAGTCGTCTCAGGTCCAGCAGTCAGCAGCTTCTATGGACATGATGGCAGAGGAGCAGAGAGTGAAGAGGACGCTGACGGAGGAAGCTAAGAAGAGAAAAGGAGAGAGTGAGCGAGCAAGAAGCCGCCGGACAAGAGTAAATCTGGGACTGACTTTTAGTGGTTGGTGAGAGCTTGGTGAAATAAAAGGCTGAAAGACAGACGCCGAGCTGGCTGACTGCTGCTGGACTAGTCAGTAAGATTAGCTGCTGCTGCTGACCTGGATGATGATCGTGAAGTCATGTAATCAGAGTAAATACTCGAGTACAGCTGGACACAGTTACACAGTGGGATTACACTCTGACACTGGAGACAACAAACACCAAACCTTAAATATGTGCTACATTTACTCGAGTACTTTAGTTGTAGTTACTTTGACGTTCAACATGTCTGTCCAGTTTATAAAACATGATGTTTATGTATCACTGTGATAATAATGTTCTTTAGATTTTGGTCAGATGTTTACTTTGTACTGCTCGACGTGTTTATGTGTACACACACACACACACACACACACACACACACACACACACACACACACAGGCTCTCTATCTGTTGGACGTCATGACTCATGAGTTAATACTCTGATGTCCCTCACCTGAGCAGCAGGGGGCGCTGAAGACACTGAAAATTAAATGGCAGCCATTCTAACATGCAGTGTCATGGTTCGGCCAGCAGGTGGCAGCGCGCCCTCTTTAAAGAGTGCTGAGCCGCTCCATAAAAGAAGTAATCCAAAGTATTGATATTAATATTTATCTTTTACTGCTCAGCAGCGTCAAATTAAACAGTCCAACATGGTTTCATCTCCTCTGCCTCCAGCAGGCTGTTAAGTTCAAGCATCAGGAGAAGGAGGACAGAGGACAGAGGACAGAGGACAGAAGACAGAAGACAGAGGATAGAAGACAGAAGACAGAGGGCAGAGGGCAGAGGACAGAAGACAGAAGACAGAGGACAGAGGACAGAAGACAGAGGACAGAAGACAGAAGACAGAGGACAGAAGACAGAGGACAGAAGACAGAGGACAGAGGGCAGAGGGCAGAGGACAGAGGACAGAGGGCAGAGGACAGAGGACAGAAGACAGAGGACAGAAGACAGAAGACAGAGGACAGAGGACAGAGGGCAGAAGACAGAAGACAGAGGACAGAAGACAGAGGACAGAAGACAGAAGACAGAGGACAGAAGACAGAGGACAGAGGGCAGAGGACAGAGGACAGAGGACAGAAGACAGAGGACAGAGGACAGAGGACAGAAGACAGAGGACAGAGGACAGAAGACAGAGGACAGAGGACAGAGGCGTCACCTCGTGGCAGTGTGAGAATGAATGTTTCATGTTACAGGAAGTTCTCTGAGTTGTATTGTTGTATTGTATTTGTTATAAGCAGACTTACATTAAAACAGAGAATCAATGAAGAGACGTCAGTGAGTCTGTGAAGGAAACATAAAATGACTTGACAGTAACTCTTCTGTCCTCTTATCACACACTCACATCGTCTTTCTTATCTCTGTGGCGTTTCTTATCGCTGACCTGGATGAAAAACTGCGTTACCATGCCAACGGGTGAAGTCATTTTTATTTCATGTGCAAACCAATGACAACATGAAGGATGGGCAGCACCTGAGTGACGTCACCTGCCGCCGCTTTGAAGCTGCTCTGTGGCGCTGGCCTGCCGCCATGTTGACTGTACGCCTCTCCTGAGCCTCCCACCTGTCAATCAAAGCGTACCGGGCTGTAAACATGTTTATTTCTGCTGTCTAACATGGGGACTTATGGAGACTGACTCACTTCTGGAACCAGCCTCAGGTGGACGTTAGAGGAACTGCAGTTCACAGACGTGGAGGTTTTTTTATAATCCGTTTGATGGACATGTTCATCAAAGTCACTGAGCGTGATCACCTCAGAAATAACAAACGGTGACTCAGCGCTCGCCGTCTTCGCTCTGGGTAATTGTGAGATTGCTTTAGCTTGAATCAGCGTGACTCACCTCGGCCGCTTCTTCCGTTTCATAACGTTTCTGAGATCAGACTAAAAATATGAACGATGCGTCACAATGCAACGGCTACAAGCTAATTAGATGATTAACCGACTCACTGATGAAGGAAACGTTAAAGTTAGCTCTGTTTGAAGACACAGGAAGTGTTCAGAGGCGGATTGATTCATGATTGATCGCAGCTGAAGTGAAGCTGAGCTGGAGGAAGTGTTCCTAACATGAGTTGGTTGAAGTTTAAGGACGGATGGACGGTTTTGAACAACAGATGAAGAGAAAATTTTATTAAAGCTTTTGAAAGAAAGAAAGTAAAATAGCAAATGTAAGATTCAAACCCTGATTCAGGCTTTACTCAAGTAGAGGTCAAACTGTGAAACCACTGATGACGACATCTTCAGAGCATCATCTTCCACGGCGGCCAAAAAACTGCAGCTACTGGATACAAATCAAATATTAGCTGCTTCATCTTTCATGAATGACCTCTGTACTGTTCTACGTTTCTCACATGAGAAAACAAACTGTGACCGAGCTGCGATGACGCATGAATATCTGTATCTTCATGTTTCAGTCTCCGCTGATGTGGAACGATGAGCTCGTGAGTCACAGCAAACTGACGGATGTGTGCTGAGATGGACGAATCGTAGCACACAGGAAGCACACACAGAGCCACGTCGCTGTGTTATCGTCTGCACGGCACGAAAATAACACCAAGAAACATTCGAATATTTTACAGAACGTCGGATCAAAGCTCACTGTTCAGTGTTTGTTTTTCTTTAATGTTTCCATGACGACAGCTGCGGGCGGAGCCAAAAAGACTCCGCCCACAGGAAGTCAACGCGAAAGCTTCGGTACGACAAAAAACACGACAAACACAAATTCACAAAAAAACATCTTTTCATCTTAAAGTCTTTTTCTGGAGCTTTCATCCACATCACACGTCGTCTTCGTCCTCGGTTGCCATGGTGACCGACCAGTTTGGAGACGTCCTGTATGTCCGATCACTACCGACCGATGAAGACTGTGACACGGGCTGAAAGCTGCCTTACTAAAGGGACCTTTAGTCGCTGCCGCTCTTCTTGAGTGTCACAGGTTGCTCAAATTTTACAGTTTGTAACAAACAGAGAACGCCGTCCACACGACTCACTTCATGTGTCTCAAAACACAAAGGTCCAGGTCGTCACAGAGACTACGTCCAGGTTTTAGACGGTCTGCAGGGACGTCACAGAGAATACGTCCAGGTTTTAGACAGTCTGCGGGGACGTCACAGAGACTACGTCCAGGTTTTAGACAGTCTGCGGGGACGTCACAGAGACTACGTCCAGGTTTTAGACAGTCTGCGGGGACGTCACAGAGACTACGTCCAGGTTTTAGACAGTCTGCGGGGACGACACAGAGACTACGTCCAGGTTTTAGACAGTCTGCGGGGACGTCACAGAGACTACGTCCAGGTTTTAGACAGTCTGCGGGGACGTCACAGAGACTACGTCCAGGTTTTAGACAGTCTGCGGGGACGTCACAGAGACTACGTCCAGGTTTTAGACAGTCTGCGGTGACGTCACAGAGACTACGTCCAGGCTTTAGACAGTCTGCGGGGACGTCACAGAGACTACGTCCAGGTTTTAGACAGTCTGCGGGGACGTCACAGAGACTACGTCCAGGTTTTGAGACACCTAAAATGACCTGAAGTGTAAATGAAGCCGTAACATACAAACATCATCACTCACAGACACAAACAGGAAAATACGATTGTCACAGTAGCCTGTATTTACAACAATATGTACACACATATACACACATATACACACACACACACACACACACACACACACACACACACACACACACACACTTTTGGTCAGGAAACAACAGATCTGTCTGTTCATTTGAGCTTCAAAGGAAACTCCGTGACCTGGACGGAAAGATGAAGGAGAGTTCATCAGGAGAGGACGACTGCTCTCACACTGGACGATGAGACGTGATGTGTGGTAAAACTACAAAGTCCAGAGGATGGACTACAAAACATCTCAGATAATCAGAGGTATCAGACTGTGGCTGAAGAAGGACGTCTCGTCAACGTGAATTTCTGGATTCCTGGTTTTTGTCTGCTGATTCCTGTTTTCAGTTTCTGGGATCGACTCGTGACAAAAATCACACAGACGCTGCAGCTTTCACACACACTCGCAAAAACATATTAGCTGTGGACACACACACACACACACACACACACACACACACACACACACACACAATGCTCAACAGCATTTGGTAGAACATTTGGTAAGATGTTTGGTAACACGATGCTGTAAATCGTGTCATATTTCAAAATAAAAGCTGCTGACTTGTAATACCTGTGTGTGTGTGTGTGTGTGTGTGTGTGTGTGTGTGTGTGTGTGTGTGTGTGTGTGTGTCCTCTGGTAAAAAGTCCAGGACTGACCAATCAGAGAGCAGAACATGTCCTGAAGAAGTCACAGAGCAAAGTTCTTCTTCTTCTAGCCGTTTTGCAGCAGAACAAAAAAAAGAGGCAGAGCTGGACTCAAACTGGCGGTGTGAACTGTACATGGTGAACTTCACCGTGCTGCAGTCCCATCAGTGTTTATCTATATATGTATATATGTGTGTGTGTGTGACTCACCTGCCAAAAGCCGTGGCAGCGCCCCCTACAGGCTGAGAAAAAATCTCAGCGTCAAATGTAAAATTTGTGGCGTCACGTCGAACGTCACAATAAAAAAACGTAGATTTAAAACACGAGTTTCTATCTTACAGCAACAACTTCCCACATGGTTCTGTGTAACAGACCAGCTTAACGCAACAGTTTGGAGTCTGGTCGGATACGTTTGTGTCGGCTTCACGTCGCGTCTCGACACTTTCTGACACGATAAAAACAAATGGACCACAGGCTGAATGTGACTGAGGAGTCCAGGTGAGTCAAATGAAATTTGGCAGGTGAGAACTCGGTATGTGTGTCTGTGTGTCCGTCTAGTGGTGAGGAACAAACACCACCGAATGCTGAGTGTCACTCCTTCCTCTCTGCTCCTCCTCTTCCTCCTTCGTGCCTCCGACAGCCACCAGCGCCTGCGTGGAGTCACATGACTGTTTCTCTGCGTCCTCATCGTACGTTGAATCCATCGTGTTCGGCCTCGACCTTCCACCTCCTCCTCCTCCTCCTCCTCCTCCTCCTCCTCCTCCTCCTCCTCCTCCTCCTCCCCTGCCGAGTCTCAGAACGCCCACAGCCCCGCAGGTGCGTTTGGCGAGCGCCGCCAGCTCCTGCCGGGCGAGCGGGTTGAAGAGGATGTAGAGCAGTGGGTTGACACAAGCCGGCAGCGGAGCCACGAGCAGCAACACCCCCTTTGCTGCCTCCGGCCCGGCGGCAGAGAGGCGCAGCAGGGAGGAGAAGGAGAGGAAGGCGACGGGGAGGTAGAGGAGGCAATCTGAGAAGAGCAGCCAGGCTACATGTCGAGTCAACGCCACCTCCTCTTCGGCGGCGGGGTGGAGCTTTGTTGGCCCTACAGTAGAGACGGGTGTAGGTGACAGTCATGAGGAGGAAGCACAATGAGTCGAGGAGCACCAGGGAGACCGTGAAGGCCAGGGAGGATGAGGAAAAGGAGGAGGGCAGCGGCAAACAGAGGGAGGTACTACTGTGTCCGGCCACCAGGGGGGGCAGCGTGACGGCCAGGCCCAACAGGAAACACAGACAGACGGCCAGACGGACGGACAGCGGTGATGAGGAGCGACCTGGAGAGAGAGCAGAGTAACATCAGGTGACGACATCAGGAATGCTTTCCACGTGTGTGCACTTGTTGCGTTTTTCACACCGTTGTGTCTGTCGGTTTTGTGGTGGCGTGCAGCGGCGGCCATGTATCGCTCCAGAGCAGCGACGGTGAGCAGGAAGAGGCCAGTCTGCGACGCAAACACACACAGGAAGCCGCTGAGTCGACACAGGAAGCTGCTCTCCCACCTCGCCCCGTACCTGCAACAAGGAAGAGTCCAAGAAGACACGCGACTTTAAAGTATCATTGCAAAGTTATAAAGTTCTACAAGAGTTTCCTAGAGTCCCCAGCACTCCTTGAAATTCCCAGTCCCCACAAACTATCCCACAATTCCCAGAGTTTCCATAAGCCCTGAAGTTCCCAGTCTACAGTATCCCAAAGTCCCTACAACCCCACGAGTCCTCATAACCACTAGAGTACCCTGTCCAAGAGTACAAAGTCTCCACTCTCCACAAACCACCGTATTCCCAGAGTCCTACAGTCTCTAAAGATTCACCCAGTTCCTCCTTCTGATCCTGTTTTGTACCTCCAGAAGCTGCCGAATGTCCAGGCATCCACTGCGGCCAGCCACCCACTCCACACTCCCATCAGGCCATTCACCAAGGCCAGTAGACCAATCAGCAGCTTGGGTGGTGTCACTGAGGTGGATGAGGAAAAGAAAACTGACAGGACGACCAGGCTGTTGCTGACCAATGAGAGCGCTGCGATGAGCCACACCCCTCCACGGATCAACCAGCTGCCGAGCAGATGGAGGCAGGGCCGGAAAGGTCCTGAGGACGATTCCAGAGGGAACAGTTTACGGTCAGACGTCAGTAGATCTTTGGTAAATGTGTTTATATATGTTACTAGCTGCTTTAACTCACCTGGTGCAGGGCTGCAGTGGACAGAGTGCTGAAGTTTAGGCTCATCTTCAAACTCAATCAGAAAATCCTCCCAGTCCTGATCGACTACAGAGGAGCAAGAAGAGCAGTGCATCGGGCTTCAGAGACCTTTACTTGGAAATATCATTTACTCATCACAATGATACTCATCTTCATCTTCATAGTGAGACCCACAATCCAAGTCTTAAAGTTCCCAGTGCTCTAAGGGAGTTTGTTTCAAAAGCTAACAAGTGAACTGAGCCAATCACTGAGCCGGGTTAGTAGTCAGTACCGCCCCAAACGAGCAGCTGCTGTAGCTGCATGACGTTGTCCAGGCGGTGGAAGTGAAACCAAACCAAATGTGACCAGCTTCACTTGGTGTTTACACTGTAAACCATGAGAAGGTGAAGGAGTGTGTTTGGCGTCACCTTGGCTGGACAGGACGGAGGTTTCCTTCCCAGTAGACTCTGCTGCCTCCTCTCTCTCCCAGGAAGAACTTCCTGCTCCTCCTCCTGCTCCTCCTCCTGCTCCTCTCCTCTCACAGGAGACGAAGGCACAGCACTGGAAGGCGTACGGAAGCTCCATCACCCTGAACACACACACACACACACACACACACACACACACACACACACACACACACACACACACACCCCTTTTACATCTCACATGAATCAGCTTTATTACACCTGCTGCTCGGTGGAATATCCCTTTAAATGCTTTCCAGTAGACACAATGGAGACAGATGTGTGTGTGTGTGTGTGTGTGTGTGTGTGTGTGTGTGTGTGTGTGTGTGTGTGTGTGTGTTAATCAGCTGTTAAGTGGCTGTAAATTCAAACCTGTTCCAGTTAAAAGGAAATTCTACTAAATCACAGCGGCCGTGTTTGGATTGCTGCCGTGATGTACAGATACAGACGGAGGAGTGTGTTGACCAGAGGACGACCGCTGTAAGCCAATGAGAGTGCGTGATGTCATCAGTGATGTCATCAGTGATGTGTGTGTGTGTGTGTGTGTTCACCTGACTCTAGGCAGGTCCTCTCGGGTTATTAACTCCATCAGCTGTGTGTTTCCAGCCAATCGCAGGTGAGTTAAGCTCTGCAGACCAATCAGAGGCAACGACGACAGCTGATTGGATGACAGGTCGCTGCGGAGAGAAAAGAGAACTTCATCATCGTAATCTTTGCCTCGTTAAAGACTAAACTAATTGTTCCCAACCTTTCTGCCGCGTCGTAAAACAACAGCTGTTCATCGTTTACAGACATTTTCCAGAAAACTACGAGTTCTGCCCAAAAACTGGTCTGAGATCTGATCTGGTCTGGTCTGATCTGATCTGATCTGATCTGATCTGGTCTGGTCTGATCTGGTCTGGTCTGATCTGATCTGATCTGGTCTGATCTGGTCTGGTCTGGTCTGGTCTGAGATCTGATCTGGTCTGGTCTGATCTGATCTGATCTGATCTGGTCTGAGATCTGATCTGGTCTGGTCTGATCTGATCTGATCTGGTCTGGTCTGGTCTGATCTGGTCTGGTCTGATCTGGTCTGGTCTGATCTGGTCTGGTCTGATCTGATCTGGTCTGATCTGATCTGGTCTGATCTGATCTGGTCTGGTCTGATCTGATCTGATCTGCGTATCAGAACAGCAGACCAACACTGAATCAACGTTGGTCTGTTATCTGGGTGTCTTCTCTTCTCCAGACTACTTAGATTCATCTGGTGACCCTTCGGAGGGCCCGACCCCTCAGGTTGGGACCCACTGGACTAACCTATCTATGACGTATATGACAATCGTAAAACACTGCTCTAACAGTCACAGGAGACATTTTACTGTGACGTCTGAGGTCAGATCCCTGAAGACGCGTTGGTTGTCATGGTTACTCACAGTTTGGTCAGAGCGGGCAGAGCCGAGAACGAGTTCGACTTCACCGACGATAATCTGTTCCAGGATAAGTCACTACAGAGAGAGACAGGCAGTCAGGGAATTGAACCAGCGACCTTCTGTGGACACATTTTACTCGTCTTTAGTGACCTCGGGCTGCTGCGCTGCTGTTTGCTGCCGTGTCAGCGTGGATTAAATCAAAAGTAGCACGGCTCTCATTGAGCAGACAGCCTTTGTTTCTAATCCAGTGTGTGTTTATTATAACATCTTATTTCTGTCATGACATCATCATCGCGTTCAGGAAGACGTACCTTTAATCATTTGGTCACTTCAACACGTTTGTATGTTCTATGAGTCATAAACAGTCCTACACACAGTCTGGAAATAAAGACACAGACTGCAGTTCCTCTAACGTCCACCTGAGGCTGGTTGCAGAAGTGAGTCAGTCTCCATAAGTCCCCATGTTAGACAGCAGAAATAAACATGTTTACAGCCTGGTACAAAAAACAGTTTTGGTCTCTGTAGCTAATTATGCAGGATTCAGAGCGTGGACGCTTTGATTGACAGGTGGGCGTGGTCACAGGTGGTCTGTTTGAGTCACCAGGCGTCAGCCGCCTCAGGTCCACAGGTGACCCTCGTCTTTGCTGGTGTTCAGATTAGTATCAGCCGTATTTCTGCGCAGTTTTCTGACTCGGAGCCAAACTATGGCATCATACCTGTCCCGTCAACAACCAGACCACCTGCATCTGTGTGTGTGTTCCCATGTGGAAGCATTTAAAGGGGGCATCTTCGGATCACTGCTCAGGATCTCCAGCCTAATTAAACCTGCAGACCCAGAGTGTGTGTGTGTGTGTGTGTGTGTGTGTGTGTGTGTGTTCTTACAGCGAGCGTAGTGACATCAGACCGTGGAAGGTGTTCTCCTCCAGTTCGTCTATCTCGTTATGGTGCAGATCACTGAAACACACACACACACACACACACACACAATATCAGCTCTGATATTTCCATTACATCACGTTTATCATTCTGTTTTACAACACACACACACACACACACACACACACACACACACACACAGTTTCGTTTCAGAGCGATCTGATTGGTCAAACAACAGTGCTAATTATTCCCATAATTCACAGCTGGCTGTACTTTATTGGTTGCTATGGAAACAGTTAAGAACACAGTGACTGCGCGGCAGATCGAGAAGTCAAACTCACATCTTCTGAACGCTCTCACAGCCGGAGAAGCTGGGAAGAGTCTGGATCTGATTATAGGAGAGATCACTGCGGAGAGAAACGCCTCAGTCGTTATCACGCTTCGAAACAATCCAACACTCAGTGAACGCATCGCGGTGCGACGGACGAGGTGTGACCTTAACGTGACGCGGGAAGCTCTGAAACGCCTCAACATGGAGCTGTACTTCCTGTCCATTTTTAAATGGACTAATTAATGAATGAACTTTATCAATTTGTCTGATGAGCAGCGTGTTGCGTTCACTGACGCTCTGTCGTGTCTGAACTCACAGCAGCTGAAGGTTTGGAAGCTGTTCACACACTGAAGACGGCAGAGACGTGATCCGAGCTCCTGTGATCGTCCTACACACACACACACACACACACACACACACACACACACACAAAGAAGACACGTTAGATGTGTCATTAAAGGGTCACAGGTCACGTTCTGCTCAAAGGCACATGGGTATTAAACAGTCCAACACAGTACACTATGGTGTGTTCAGGTGCATCAAAGGTGTAGTGTATTACTCTATGGTGTGTTCAGGTGCATCAAAGGTGTAGTATATTACACCATGGTGTGTTCAGGTGCATCAAAGGTGTAGTATATTACACATGGTGTGTTCAGGTGCATCAAAGGTGTAGTATATTACGCTATGGTGTGTTCAGGTGCATCAAAGGTGTAGTATATTACGCTATGGTGTGTTCAGGTGCATCAAAGGTGTAGTGTATTACTCTATGGTGTGTTCAGGTGCATCAAAAGTGTAGTGTATTACTCTATGGTGTGTTCAGGTGCATCAAAGGTGTAGTGTATTACTCTATGGTGTGTTCAGGTGCATCAAAGGTGTAGTGTATTACGCCATGGTGTGTTCAGGTGCATCAAAGGTGTAGTGTATTACTCTATGGTGTGTTCAGGTGCATCAAAGGTGTAGTGTATTACTCTATGGTGTGTTCAGGTGCATCAAAGGTGTAGTGTATTACGCTATGGTGTGTTCAGGTGCATCAAAGGTGTAGTGTATTACTCTATGGTGTGTTCAGGTGCATCAAAGGTGTAGTGTATTACGCCATGGTGTGTTCAGGTGCATCAAAGGTGTAGTGTATTACTCTATGGTGTGTTCAGGTGCATCAAAGGTGTAGTGTATTACTCTATGGTGTGTTCAGGTGCATCAAAGGTGTAGTGTATTACGCTATGGTGTGTTCAGGTGCATCAAAGGTGTAGTGTATTACTCTATGGTGTGTTCAGGTGCATCAAAGGTGTAGTGTATTACGCCATGGTGTGTTCAGGTGCATCAAAGGTGTAGTGTATTACTCTATGGTGTGTTCAGGTGCATCAAAGGTGTAGTATATTACACCATGGTGTGTTCAGGTGCATTAACCGTGTGCTCGTGGAGTTAACTGATTATGATATATAAGAAAATGATGAAATAAACGCTGCTGTTATATAAACTCGGTGCCGTGTTGCGGAGGCGTACGGTGACTCTGCGATGGATCATTTGAAGGCAGACATGTTGAAGAACGTGTGGCGGTTTGTTTGGCTGGTTCAGTGTGAGGTTACCACTAAACACACAAATGCTTCCACAAACCAGCGTAAATGGAAAAAATACAAGAAAATAAACAGCGAGAAGGTGTTTATTATGACACGGAAAACTGGGACACAACAGCGTGTGTGTGTGTGTGTGTGTGTGTGTGTGTGTGTGTGTGTGTGTGTGTGTGTGTGTGTGTGTGTGTGTGTGTGTGTGTGTGTGTCTCACAGGCTTTCCAGGCTCTTGGTTCCTGTCAGATCTGGAAACTCGGTGAGATCCGCAGCTCCGTTCAGAGAGCTGAGAAACAGACGAGAGAAGAGTTGGTGTTTGTTTCTTTGCAGCTGAAGGAAAAACATCTTCTCCTTTCACTCAGTGCGTCTGATTCACTGAAGCAGCGGCTAATCACTCCATTTCTATTTCGAGGGACTATTTCTTTCAGCGAAGTCACTGATCACGACCAGAAATAAGTCCCGTATGAATTATGATGGAAAGCATTTCAACACAGGTTAATTAAACCTTCTCGTCCTCATATGTTCCTGTCATCAACCTTCAGAAACACTACATGGACAAAAGTATTTGGACACACCTGTCTCGTTGGAGGAGGGGGCTGTTTTTCAGGGTGTTTAAGGCCCCTTATCTCCACTGAAGCTTTGTGTCTAAGATGCTTCCAACTTTGTGGCAACAGTTTGGGGAAGAACATGGACCGAGCCCTGACCTCCACCCCACACCGCACCTTTGGGATGGACTGGAGGTGGAGTCTGTGAGCCAGGTCGTCTCCTCATAAATACTCACATACAGAATGAATGGACACAAATTCCACACAGTGGAAAACCTTCCAAGAGGAGTGGAAGCTTACAGCTGCAAGAGGTGACCGACTCCATATTTAGTCCCTGTTGGTAGAACGGTCAGGCGTCTGAATACTTTTGTCCATTTAGTATCTAAACCTGCTTTAGAACAGACCCTTCTCACTGCAGACACTCATCAAAACACAGAAAATACAGCAGCAGCGTCGGTGTCTGACTCTCTCACAGTGTGCGGAGTTCTGGTAGGTTCTGGAAGGCAGACCGTCCCACAGACTGGATCGGGTTGTCGTAGAAAAATCTATAAACACACAAACAAACATCACCTCATTGTCAAATAACACACACGCGCCACAAACTGATTAACATCTGACTCCTCGTAAGCCCCGCCCCCTCCAAACCATCCCAACTCGAGGTCTCTTAACAAGCTTCGTCCTGAGCTTTCGACTGCATCACGCAGTCTTCATCGTGAATGAAGCGGACCTTGAGTCGGGACCGGTTTGAGCGACGAGTCGGTGGTACCCACATGGTGATGAGTGACGGGTTCCCAGTGAAGGCGTGCTCCGGGATGGACTGGATGTTGTTGCTATGGAAACCACTAAACAGGAAGAGATAGAGCAGCATTTTACAGGTGGTCCAACATGAGGGTCAGGCCCCTCCAAAGGGGTCACCGGATAAATCAGAGGGGTCGTGAGATGATTGATCAGCAAAAATCTGTTTTTTTTACCTTTCCATAATTGTTGCAGGTTTTTATTAAATATTAATTAAATATCTGGGCTACTGTAGAAAGATGTACCTGAATCTGCCATCAGTCACCGCCGTAAGGTTTTTTTATATGGAGTCACGTGAATCAACATTTAAGCAAACATGGTGAATAATCAGCTTCAGCTTAAAGGATGAAAGTTTCCACTGGTTCTGCTGCTTCAGACTTACAGTTCTTTGAGGTGACTGAGCGAGCGGACGGCCGTCGGAAACTCGACCAGACTGTTGTAGTTCAAATCCCTGAGAGAGAAGAAGGAAGTGAGAGCACACACACAGACTGGGAATAACTGGAAGCGTCAGACTGCTCCATCACATTAGTTACATCTAAACTGGGAATACTGGTCGTAGCTATATATTAGGAATGTCAGCTGTACACTGGGAAAGCTCAGTGTTGGCTGTGTAATACAAACGCTGTGGGAATGTCAGCTCCAGACTGGGAAAGTGTTTCATGTAAATGTTTGTGTTTCAAACTGATGTTTAGCTTAATCTTTTTTCCGTCTTTTCAGTTTATTAAAGAAACATTTAACTGTGCCTCGCTCTTTTCTTTCATCACCAGCAGAGACTAGAGCATTCTCCGAGTCTACACATGGCTTCAATTAGGTCCTCTGATCCATCTCTGGGATGCAGGTGACACACACACACACACACACACACACACACACACACTGAGGAGTGGAATGAAGCTGCCACATTGTGAAAATACCATTAAATTGAAATTGCTTCAGTCTGGTTGCTGAGTGTGTGAGCACACGTGTGTGTGTCCAGAGGATAATTTGTAACAACAATAGCTTTCTGCCAAACTATTATTGGTGGAATTTGGAAGGTTGTGATTGGACGAGAGCTGGATAAGAGGTTTCTGATTTAAGTCAGTCATGGGGCTCATGGGAGAAGTCTTAATTATCATAATGTCAGGTGACTGTTGGAAACTCGTTGTGATTGGGTCAAAGTAAATGCTGAGAGCAGAGCTGTGTGACACACTGTGAGGTACACTCACTGTGTAAAGTACAGCCTAAACCTGAAACCGCACCAGGCACGTCGTGGCTGTGTGTCACTGCAGCGAGCACGGCGTACATGCAATGGAACGGGATCTTGCCCAGCTCCTGTTCTGGCACAACACACTTAATAAAGTAAAGTTTTCCTTTAAGGCCCTTCAGGGATGCATTTGTCTTGACGGACAGGTGTCAGGTGTTTCTTTAGGTCTTGTTGGGATGTTTGAAAGCTGGATTTTGGGTTTTCCGCTCCACCATTTTCGTCACTTACTGGAAGCAGAAAATCCTAATTTGGTCGTCGGGTGACGAGGTTGAGGAGAAGGGAAAGCACCAGGCTGACGTACTCCTAAAAACCTGGGTGTGTTTTCCTTTAAGACTGAACTCGTTTTTTTCTGTTTTCATTTCCGTTTTCTTCTTTTTCTCTTTGTTTGTGTTTGTAGTTTCAGATGAACATGAGTCCCTGATGTGGTTTATTATTCCTGATCATACAGGTACACAACCCCCTAACACACACACACACGCTGCCTGTGTGTGTGTGCATGAATAGTAATTATGATTAGCATACAGCCAGCAGGGCCACACACAGAGAAGTATTTCCAAATGACGGCAGTGTGTGTTTGTGTGTTTAAACCTGCTTCTCTGGTTGACTGAGAAAACAGAAACATTTCTATACACATACACACATTCCTCAGATTATACACACACACCAACATAAACACACACGCACGCACGCACACACACACACACACACACACACACAGGTTTATCTGCCTCTGACTCTCTAACATCCAGAAATACATCACGTGCTAACTTCTAGTGGCAGAAATCTTAAATGTTAACTTTGACCCACGCTGACCTGTGATCAGCTGACCTGTGATCAGCTGACCTGTGATCAGGTGAACAAGGTGTTTATGATGGACAGTGAAGTAAACTGCTGACAGCTGTAGCTGCTGTTAGCTCAGTTTGTTAGTCGGGCTGCCCGGACTGAAGAAGAAGAAGAAGAAGAAGAAGAAGAAGAAGAAGAAGAAGAAGAAGAAGAAGAAGAAGAAGAAGAAGAAGAAGAAGAAGAAGAAGAAGATGTTTTCATGTCATCACAGTTCTGTTCCTGGTTACATTTTACACAAGCGTGATGACTTTAATGGAACCAGGGTTGTTACTTTGGTGAAGCGCGTCCACACTTTGGAACGTTTAAGTTAGAAAGTCTTGTTAACCGTGTGGTTGAATTAGCAGCTGGTTGCACACGTCACCACTTTTATTTGCAGATGATTATTTGCAGCGGCTCAGGGTTCGAATCCGACCCGCAGCTCTTTGCTGCATGACGTTGGCTTGTTGTCTCTGTCAAAATAAAGCTTGAAAAGGCCAAAAAAAAATAAAGAGAATAGATGAAGAAAGATCAGGAGTGAAGGATTCGATGAGGGACACATATGTAACACATGTATGTTCTCTGTGTAATAAAAGTTTCAGCCTTCTCGTCTACGTGCTGCAGATGAAAGTGACGCTGAGCTGCAGAAGACAAAAACAGTTTTTGCATCGTTGTTTGAATAGATCCTGTTAAGTGTTCTTTACAAATGTATAAATGAAAGCTCTCTCTCATCTCCTAACCCTTCACCCTGACCCCGACTCAACCCTGACTTCTCCAACTCCTCCCCAACACACACACACACACACACACACACACACACACACACACACACACACACACACACACTCACAGCGTCTCCAAACTGTGGAGTCCGTGGAAGCAGTTCGTTCCCATGGAAACGATCCTATTGTTGTTGAGATGCCTATGGAGAAAGAGAGAGAGAGAGACTGATGGACTAATGAAGCAGACAAAGAGTGTGTGTGTGTGTGTGTGTGTGTGTGGTGTGTGTGTGTGTGTGTGTGTGTGTGTGTGTGTGTGTGTGTGTCTTTTTTAAAAAGGGGCCCCGGGGCCTCTCAAGAAGGTTTTTTTTTCTTTTGGTAATTTCATGCAAATTAGCTTCAAGCCGATTGGACAAAAGAAATGACAGCAGACTTTCAGTGCTTCCGCGCTGAATGCCATCACACACACACACACACACACACACACACACACACACACACACACACACACAGTCTTGCATGATATTAAGGAGCTATTACAGACCGTCGCTGCCGCCGTTAAACTTCATGCAGACTGAAAACACGGACACGTAAAAACAGAAATAGACTCAGTTTAGTTTAGCTGACTGACTCTGTCCAACCAACACACCAACTATCGTTAATTAGCTGACTAACCTACCAGCTAACCTATGGGCTAACCAACCTGTTATGGTATGGTTTTGTGGTGTGTGTGTGTGTGTGTGTGTGTGTGTGTGTACGTACAGCACCACCAGGCGGCCCGACTTGCTGAAGGCGTGATCTGGGACGTGGCTGATGTGGTTCAGGGCGAGCGTCATGGCCTGCAGGCCGGACAGCTCGCTCAGAGCCTCCACCGGCACCTCCGTCAGCGAGTTATCGTCCAACCATAGGTGACGCAGCGAGCGAAGGCCTGAGAAACAGCCAATGGGGACGCTGGAGATGTGATTGGCGTCCAGGCGGCTACGGAGAGAAAGGAAGGGGAAGGAAGGAGACGGTGAGGTCATGACTGGTGTAATACATAAATAACAGTTTGGTCTTAATTCACAGATAAAGTTAAAAACAAACATGCCTGTATAAACATGAATATGAGCTACAATGCTCAGATTTTTCATCTAGAAACTGAACTGAAGAAGAAACGCATCAGTACAGGCGAGTGGAAACAAAGTCCTGATGAAAACGTGAGGCTGCGTCTCGCTTTGAGGCAGATTAAGAGGAACATTAGAGATCAAGTGTTTGAGCGGCACAGAGGAATGATCGGCAGGCCGCTCGAGGACCGCTGCACCGGCCAGCGAGCTCTTAGGCGAAACAAAGGTATTTTAATGAGCACGGACTTATAGCAGAGTGTGTGTGTGTGTGTGTGTGTGTGTGTGTGTGTCAGTGAACTCAGTAAGCAGCCATGCTGAGGAATAAGGATTAAAATAATTAAGGTCACAAAATAAACACTTTATGATTACAGGAGAACTTTTATTTGACAGATCTGGTTACGGATTTTTATATTAAACATTTAAATTAATGTTTGAGGCTCAAAGACGTAGAAACATCAAATATTTCACAATAAAACAGCCAATATGAAAATAATTCAACATCCGGCGACCCTTCGGAGGGGCCCGAGCCCTATGTTTGGACACAGTGGACTGCTCTGACATGCGTCAGTGACAATCTAATACTGTTTTGACTTTTGGTTGCAGCTTCCTCTTCGGCCTTCAAAGTAAAATCAGCTTTTCTGAGGTTCTGAACGATGATTGCTCGACTGTGATTGGACCACATAGCCAAAGGGGCGTGGCTTGTGACGGGTTACTTGTAATCTAGTAATTAGTAACTAAAGTTGTCAGACAAATGTAGTGGAGTAAGAAGATTTTCCTCTGAGATGGAGCAGAGAAATGGAATACTGTCTGTCTGTCTGTCTGTCTGTCTGTCTGTCTGTCTGTCTGTCTGTCTGTCTGTCTGACAATACCTCCTCTGTTCACATACAGAAGGAGAAGAGATGGATGGGACTTCACATAATGGTCCATCAGATAAATGAGAGAGAGGGAGACAAAAAGAAAGACTCAGACGTCTCCATTCTTATACCCTTATCTACACACACACACACACACACACACACACACACACACAACACACACACACACACACACACACACAGGTACAGTTTCAGTATAATTACTGTGTGTGTTATCAGGCCGAGGGAACACAGTGTCTGGACTACATACATTAATATACTGGTCTGTGTGTGTGTGTGTGTTGTGAGACTACAGATTCCCTTTCCACCAAAGGGTAAAACGAGACAAAAGGATGAGTGTGTGTGTGTGTGTGTGTGTGTGTGTGTGTCTCACAGTGACTGCAGGTTGTGCAGGTTGTTGAAGGCCTCAGCAGGGACTGACTTCATCTGGTTGTTTTGAAGCATCCTGGCAAACGGGCGACAGAAAAATAAAAGAGTTGAAGAATAGTTTGTAACAATACATTTATTGACACCGCTCTCATGTCTGTACTGCTCGTTAGCTTAGCTTAGCATAAAGACTGGAAACAGCTGTTATTACAGACTCGACATAAAAAGCCCAGAGGTCAGTGCATGTCAGTTGGTTTTGGTAAAATTCATTAATTATCAGGTCTTGTAGAGGGACAGATGAAAAAGAGACAGGGTCAGCTGCAGGTCAGAGTAATGAACTGCAGCTGTGCTCTGTCTGTGTGTGAGTGACTGCTGAGAGACACAGAAAGTCTCTAAATGAACCCCCTCCAACTAGTGGACACTAATGCCAAACGGTAGGTGGTATCAAAAAGCCCCAAATGACCGTGAGCATCCTCATCTTGTCGACCATGTGAATGCCCAATTTCAGTGTGTGAAGTTAAAACATGTGACCTGGGGAGAGAGAGGAAAGAACAGGTGCCCCGTGCTCCTCTCCAGGTTACATGGGAGTAGATGGGGCTGTCGGTGGCTGATCCTGGCGCATCAGTGCGTCTCCCCGCCCAAAACTACAAGTCTGACAGCTTCAGCAGTGATATCGCTGCGTAGCCCAACAATTCTCCTACGTTTCTATGGAGAAATTATTTCTGTAGAGCACCAACATCAATAGTTGGAGCAGCCGTGGTGTTTGTTGGATTTTGTAATATTTGTAGGAGTAACTAGTAGCAGTTGGAGTAACTGGAGTTTTGCATAAAAACTAACAATGAACAAATAATAAATCCTTGGTGTGTGTGGTAGAGATGTGAACTGTGTAAACAGGCGTGTTGTTGCCAAACTGCAGAACTCTTCATAAACTGAGACACTCATGAAATCTTCAAGTGTATCGTGAATGATTAACACCAGTAAACACACCAAACATTATTACAGTTGTGTGGACTCGGTATTGCTATCTTTGTGGAGGACCTGCTTCAGTGTTTATGGACTGCGAGGACATGCTAGCTGCACGGCGGAGTGCAGTGGACTTACAGCACTTGAGGTTGTAGTAGAGGCCGGCGAACGCTCCCCTGGGGATGAATGACAGATCGTTTCCCGCCAACGCCTGCGAGAGACAGAGTTCAAGATCAAGGAAGTTCTTTTCTGAAACCTTTCAGCAGCTGACACCATGATTAGATTACGCCTCGATTGTAAATCAATACATTTGTTTCAGTGGAACACACCGAGCTGCAGCGGATCTGTTTGTTTTTTTCGAGGCCACACAAGTTCAGCCCAGTCCGCATGTACCCAGCATGCATCTCTGCGGTGTCCTATCGCCGCCCGTGACGTTTCTACGACACGGTGACAATATCACACGCACAGACACACATATAAACACACAGAGCTGGCAGCCGAGCAGAAACAGCAGTCAGAGTCATGTTCAGGTCTGTGAGGTGCAGCCTCTCGCTCTCCACTTGTGTTTTCATTTGCTCCATCAGCTTAATGTTATCAAAGTGTTTCATACATGACATGACACTTGCTGCTAGGTGAGGACAGATGGATTACATATCGTTATCCTCCGATATCTGAGCTCCTCGCCCGCTCAGACACCTCGCTGAATGTCATCCATCTCAGTCACCAACCAGAGTTCATGAAGATATCTGAGGGTTGAACCAGACAGACTGGATGGAGCGGAGCTTGGCTCGCTTTTCAACCGATACGACGTAATCCGATATCAGCTCTTCTTTACCTCGCTCATTTCAAAGTGAGGGGGCGGTGTTCAGCTTCATCGTCATTATGCACACACGGCGTTGCACAAAACTGTCCCCCAATCCCAGCGTGGGATTCAACCCTGTTCGCCTTCAGTCAGGCCCCCAAGATTGTAGAACTCCAGGTAGCCAGCAGCTTGTTTGCACCCGAGTGTAACCCACAGTGACGTCACCCATCGGTTTTGTGGAACCACCAACATGGAAGCCTTGAGTTTTTTTGGTATGACGGCCGTTTCCGTCTTGTTTGGAGCCCCATATTCAGCAGTGTGAGCTGGCCCTGAATGCTGCAGCTAAACATTAGCTAACATATGCTGCGAGTATCGTTTAGTAACCGTGCTGCAGCGTTTGTGAATTAGTTATAAACAGGAATGGAAGCCGGAACAGATGCTGAGGTGGTTAGAGTGAGTTACTTAATCCATCCTGGATGATATTTTTTAGAGCTGTGGACGACTGCAAGATGGACCTGAACGCAGAATGTCATCTCACTGAGAATCTGCACATCGCGCTTTATCGTCTATTTTTTCTCTAAACAGGAACGGCGACACTCGTGTTGCTGTGTGGAAAGAGAAGACTTGAAGCTCGAGCAGGCTCAGAATCAGAGTCACAATCAGGTATATTATCATATTAAAGCAACGTTACATGACTCAGAAAAGCACCACAAACACTAAACTGCCTTGCTAGCTCAGTCTGGTGTGCTGATGTCTCCGTGGACAGACCAAACCGAGGTTCACACCTGTGTTAACGAGCATATTCATTAGAGGTGTATTACTTAATTAATATTTACATGTTTTATATGTTCAGGATGTGACAATGAGGAAGAAGGTGCGGTTCTATGTTTTAGCGACGAGGCTTGCAGATTTGAACTCATTTTAAATTTCTACTTGACCAATCAGATTGCTTCATCACAACCACCTGTTGTATAGTATCCATATATTTACATATCAGGCAGCAGTAGCTCAGTCTGCATGGGCTGGGCTGGAAGGTGGAGACGGTGCCAGCTCACCTCCTGGGCACTGCACAGGTGTGACGTTTGATTTGAATTAGAAACTTTCACAGTTTTAAGGAGCTTCACATGCGACCGTGGAAGCTCACACATTTTCATTGTTACCATTTGTGGATGATTATCTCTCTTCTTTCATCCCTGCTCGCTCCTTTCTATTTTTAGAGTTGTTTTTACTGTCACACGTGGAATGACTCGTCTGTAAGGCGTCGTAAAGTTTGTCTACTCCCGACCAGGAAGTCTTTGGCTTTGATTCACGCTCAGATTCCAGCAGGTGTCGAGGAAGTGAACTGATGTCACCTCTTAAAGTCTTAACAGAGGAAAGTTGTGGAGGATCAGTGACGAATCAGAAAGGAATCAGCCCGTATATGCAGGCGTGTGTGTGTGCGACTCACAGCTCCTCCAGGAAGTGCAGGTTGGACAAACCTCCAGCGGACACCACGGTCAGATTATTCATGCTGAGATCACTGCAGGAACACAGAGAGAGAGAGAGGTGACTGTCAGTGTCTCTCTACCTTCACACAGGTGAATAACGTAACCTGTTTTTGTGCTTGAACAGAAATGGCATAAAAACAACATCCTGCTGCAAACACACACACACACACACACACACACACACATAAAAACATTTAGTCTGACAAAGAATTCACTCAGAAACACACACTCGATTTCACAAGTCCCTCAAAGAGCCTCTGAAAGTCAACACACACCTGAGTGTGAAACAAGACAGGAGTGGAAGTTACTGGAAAGAGACGGACAGCAAGAAAACCAGCAGGTAGTCTCTGTGATGTCCCCGCAGACTGTCTAAAACCTGGACGTAGTCTCTGTGACGTCCCCGCAGACTGTCTAAAACCTGGACGTAGTCTCTGTGACGTCCCCGCAGACTGTCTAAAACCTGGACGTAGTCTCTGTGACGTCCCGCAGACTGTCTAAAACCTGGACGTAGTCTCTGTGACGTCCCCGCAGACTGTCTAAAACCTGGACGTAGTCTCTGTGACGTCCCCGCAGACTGTCTAAAACCTGGACGTAGTCTCTGTGGCGTCCCGCAGACTGTCTAAAACCAGCAGGTAGTCTCTGTGACGTCCCCGCAGACTGTCTAAAACCTGGACGTAGTCTCTGTGACGTCCAGCAGACTGTCTAAAACCTGGACGTAGTCTCTGTGACGTCCCGCAGACTGTCTAAAACCTGGACGTAGTCTCTGTGACGTCCCGCAGACTGTCTAAAACCTGGACGTAGTCTCTGTGACGTCCCCGCAGACTGTCTAAAACCTGGACGTAGTCTCTGTGACGTCCCCGCAGACTGTCTACATCCAGACAGTCTCTGTGTGTCTTTTTGTGGAGACACTGGACATAAAGTCCACGGGGGACATACGATTTGTTATCTTGGCCACAAAGCGTTGATTCTGCGAGGTATGAACGTCTTTAACCGTGAAGCCAGCAGACTGTTTGTTTGTCTGCACAGAGCTGCTGTTTGTCCTGTCGCTGTCTTTTTCTTCGGGTCGAGGCAGCGCAGACTGACAGGACGGATCAGGGAATAAACCCCCCGCCTTCAGTCGCCCCGGGGGCGGCCCCCCGCTGGCCCGCCCCCGAAAACACTAAAAGAAAGACAGAAAGAAAGAATGAAAGAGGACAAAACCAGAGAGAGGCCTCGCTGTCACACTACGCCTCCAAACTACACAACTCTCTTTTCTTTCTTTCTACAGAGTTTGTCTTTCTGCGGGCAGCGGCCATTTGAATAATCGTCTGATATCCATCAGTTTGAGCCAGAGGAGACGGAAAAAAGACAACACACACACACACACACACACACACACACACACACACACACACACACACACACACACACAGAGCAGTCATTACCAAAAGAGGAAAAAACACACAACACGGCTAATGTATTCGTCTCCTCTTTCATCCCTCTGTCCTCCGTACATGCCTCTTTTTCTCCTCAGTCTGCATGAAAACACAAATCAGCTCAAAGATCTGAGTCTGCACAAAAACATGTTTTCTTATTGCAGCTCTGCAGCTCAAACTGTGACACACACACACACACACACACACACACACACACAGGCCCGAAATAACTGACTCAGGGTCAGTTCAGTGCTGAAGAAGTCGATGGAAACGCTTCAAGTCAACGTGAAAAGCCTCGTTAACGAATCCAAGAACATCTCCAGCATGTCACACACTGATGCTGTGAACTCTGCTGCTGCACTTCAAGCACTCGTCTCTGTTTTTATCCTGAGCAGATGTTCATCATGAATGTACAGCTCGAATAAAGTCTGTCTACGTGTGTATGAAAAGAAATAAGAAATAATACTCCAGCTTTAAAAATATTTTTGTTTTCATTCTCAAAATATCACAAATTTTCTCAGGTGTCACTTTTATTTGCAACATTTTGACTTTATCTCTAAATTAACTCAAAATATTGATACATTTTTTTGTTTTTCTTGCATTTTTTTTACATCAATCAATTTTTTCGAGGGATTTTAATAATTATAATATTAACTTTTCTTTTTACTTTATTCGCAAAATAGTACAACCTGAATATTGTGACATACGTCATGATTGTAAAACTCTGAAACACTGAGGTCATGTGACATCACAGGTTATGACCAGCAGGTAATCAGTGCAGGGCTTTGTTTATTGTTAAAGTACAAATACCACCATCATCATCATCATCATCATCATCATCATCATCATCATCATCATCACTGTGAGGAGGAGACAGTACGGCAAGAACAGAGAGGAACACACACACACACACACACACACACACACACACACACTAAGATATGCGACCACATGTAGAGAACGTTACAGAGCGCTCCGTCTGGGTAATGAACAACTCACTGTCTGAAAACACACACTACATAAATATATATTGTTGGTGAGGGAGCTAATGAGTGAAGTCAAGTGTGTGTGTGTGTGTGTGTGTGTGTTCAAGCAGTAAAAGCCAATCAGCCGTAACTCTGTTAGTCTGGTCGGAGTAAAGGAACGTTCAGCCAAACAAACCGTCTGTGTGTGTGTGTGTGTGTGTGTGTGTGTGTGTGTGTGTGTGTGACTGGTCTACCTGTCGACAATGTTGTAAAGCACACACACACACACACACACACACACATTAACAGGCTTTATGGAGTGTTGAGAAAGTTCCTTAACAAGCGGCATATTCACCCTGCAGACACACCCTCAGTGTGTGAGACAGAGACAGTCTGTTTCCTTTCAGACTCGAGCTCCTGAGCGCAGAGACGTTACCTGCTGATAGTCATCAGACATACAAAGAGCAGAAAATAGACGAGGCCAGATAAGGAAGAACGTCATGGAGACACACACACACAACTATACCTGACCTCAGGTGAATATGTTTGTAGCCGTGTGGTGTGAGTCTCTGTGACGTCCCCGCAGACTGTCTAAAACCTGGACGTAGTCTCTGAGACGTCCCCACAGACTGTCTAAAACCTGGACGTAGTCTCTGTGACGTCCCCGCAGACTGTCTAAAACCTGGACATAGTCTCTGTGACGTCCCCGCAGACTGTCTAAAACCTGGACGTAGTCTCTGAGACGTCCCCGCAGACTGTCTAAAACCTGGACGTAGTCTCTGTGATGTCCCCGCAGACTGTCTAAAACCTGGACGTAGTCTCTGTGACGTCCCCGCAGACTGTCTAAAACCTGGACGTAGTCTCTGAGACGTCCCCGCAGACTGTCTAAAACCTGGACGTAGTCTCTGTGATGTCCCCGCAGACTGTCTAAAACCTGGACTTGGCGCTGGTGGAATGTAACTATGATGCTGATGCATGTAACACATCAGACACTTCAGGACGGACCGGTGCACAAAGTGTGTTATTACACTTCTTCTTGTACAAACACTAACACTCCCCCGGTGCTCTGAGGTAACATGAGCTAACAGCAGCTACCAAACTGAGCTAACATGAGCTAACAGCAGCTACCAAACTGAGCTAACATGAGCTAACAGCAGCTAACAAACTGAGCTAACATGAGCTAACAGCAGCTAACAGACTGAGCTAACATGAGCTAACAGCAGCTCCAGCTGTCAGCAGTTTACTTCACTGTCCGTCATAAACTCTGTAAATCACAGAGAGTTGAGGCGGAGCAGCCGGAGGACATCAGAGGGAAAACCAGAAAACATTTTTCCTTTTGAAAGCAGTAATTTTACTGCGTGTATTACCAGTACTACTACTACTACTACTACTTAGTAATACTACTAATAAAAACACACTGAGCTGACTGAAGTGAATTTTTCTTCTTCCTGTGAGAACGAAGACGAAACAGTAACTGATCTGAGACAGACAGACGGACATCAGGAGTCAGTTTACAGCCTCCTTCTGTCTGTCTGTCTGTTTGACCACCGTCAGTCTGAATGCTGCCATCTGTCAATGCCTTTGTGTGTGTGTGTGTGTGTGTGTGGACACTCGCTGCATGCCTAAGCAGACCTGTCTGAAGCCTGAATGGGCCTGTAAGTCTCCATTCTGCCTCTGACTGACAGCAACAGGAATGCATTTAGCTCCGCTGTGAGGAATGAGCTGATGTACATATGAACGATTTAATAAGCCCCGCCCTCTTTGGCAGCCATATTGGAATGTCCCGATCTGATCTGTTTTATCACCTCCAGTAACTTTTGTTTGTTTCACGTTTACCTGCAGACAGGTGAACCCTTTATCGTCTTCCTGACCTCCTTCGTGACCTCACAGGAAGACAGGTAATCCGTCTACCTGTGCAGGATGTTTGGACTGCTGGTGTGAGAAAGACAATACACACACACACACACACACACACACACGGGTTACATTGCCCGCTCACCCAGCTCCTGTTCTGGCACAACAGAACTATATCAGGTCTTTAGACAGTCTGCGGGGACGTCACAGAGACTACGTCCAGGTTTTAGACAGTTTGCGGGGACGTCACAGAGACTACATCCAGGTTTTAGACAGTCTGCGGGGACGTCACAGAGACTACGTCCAGGTTTTAGACAGTTTGCGGGGACGTCACAGAGACTACGTCCAGGTTTTAGACAGTCTGCGGGGACGTCACAGAGACTACGTCTAGGTTTTAGACAGTCTGCGAGGACGTCAAAGAGACTACATCCAGGTTTTAGACAGTCTGCGGGGACATCACAGAGACTACGTCCAGGTTTTAGACAGTCTGCGGGGACGTCACAGAGACTACGTCCAGGTTTTAGACAGTTTGCGGGGACGTCACAGAGACTACGTCCAGGTTTTAGACAGTCTGCGGGGACGTCACAGAGACTACGTCTAGGTTTTAGACAGTCTGCGAGGACGTCAAAGAGACTACGTCCAGGTTTTAGACAGTCTGCGGGGACGTCACAGAGACTACGTCCAGGTTTTAGACAGTCTGCGGGGACGTCACAGAGACTACGTCCAGGTTTTAGACAGTCTGCGGGGACGTCACAGAGACTACATCCAGGTTTTAGACAGTCTGCGGGGACGTCATAGAGACTACGTCCAGGTTTTAGACAGTCTGCGGGGACGTCACAGAGACTACGTCCAGGTTTTAGACAGTCTGCGAGGACGTCACAGAGACTACATCCAGGTTTTAGACAGTCTGCGGGGACGTCACAGAGACTACGTCCAGGTTTTAGACAGTCTGCGGGGACGTCACAGAGACTATGAAAACATTTTACTGATTATAAGTAACATTGTTGATGGAGGACTTTTATTTGTACACTGTGGTATTAGTACTTTTACTGCAGTAAAGGATCAGAATACTTGCATAGTTTGTGGGATACTTATCCTGACGGCAGCCTTCCAAAACTCACAAACACACTGAAGCTCCTCGATGTTTTGTTGGATTCGATTCCTGATTGGAGCTTTAATAAAGACACAAAGAACCTTTGATCGACTGTCGCTGTGTGTGTGTGTGTGTGTGTGTGTGTGTGTGTGTGTGTGTGTGTGTGTCCATCTGCCTGTCTTAGACAAACTGTAAGGAAAGTGCTTTCATTGACACACACACACACACACACACACACACACACACACACACACACACTGAGCTTTTCTGAATAGAAGAAGGTTTTCTTTAATGAGAGTGAAATTTAAATCCTGGACATTGTGCTGCTTTCAGACCACAGCCAAGACGGGCAGGTTTTTCTTCCACACACACACACACACACACACACACACACACACACACACACACTCACACACACACTCACACACACACACACACACACACACACACAGTGATGTAATGGTTTTGCCAGAGCTGAAACATGTCTGGTATCGAGGCCGATCACCTGCTGTGAGGTAAAATGGATTTGAATTAGTTTTAGTGTTTCGCTTTAACAGGAGTTTACACTCAAATAGAAACACTGAAACTTCACTGACACTTTCTGTGTAGAGGACGGCAGAGCCTGACGAGACTCACAGATGATTAAAGCAGGACAGAATTCATTATTTTCTCTGCTATTACAAAGACTTCACTGAACCTACAGACCTCCCTAAAGAAATATTTAAACCCTCTTTAAGAACCACTAAAACCTTTTCAAGGAGGACACCGAAACCTTCTCAAGAACCACTGGAAACTCTCTTGAGTTCTCCAGGAACCTCTTGAAGAACCCACAGACCTCCCTATAGAAATGTTCAAATGTTCAAGAAATGTTTAAAATCCTTCAAAAACTACAGAAATCTCTTCAAGTAGCTGAACCTCCTCTGTGGAAAATGCATAAGAACCACTGGAACCTCCTCTTGGACATCTAAAACCTTCTTAAAAACACTGGAACCTGTTCAAGAACTCAAAGAACTTCTTGACAAACCTCTGACCTCCATATAGAAACATTCAAACCTTTTTAAAAACTTTCAAAGCCTCCAGGAATCTCATTAAGTAGTTGAGCCTCCTCTGTGCAGAATGCTTAATAACCACTAAAACCTTCTCAAGACCCACTGGAACCTCTTTGAGTGCTCCAGGAACTTCTTGAAGAACCTACAAATATTTCTAAAGAAACATTTTAAAACCTCTAAATTCCTTTTTTTTCTTAAGTAGGTTTTCCATCTTCAGGACCAGCTGAGCCTCTTGAAGAACACCTGGAACCTTCTGAAGAACTTTAGACATTCCCAAAGTAACTTTTAAAGGAAGTAATAGTAATACTCGTAGTAATGCTCCTCAGGCTCTTTGTCTCTGAATTACTGGCAGCAGTGAGGATCACTTCATCTCTTCAGGCCGCCTTAACCACCATATGAACAACATGACATGCGCGCGCGTCTGAGGGGCGCGCGTGAGAGATAAACAGAGGCAGAGCGGACAGGTGCTCCGTTTCTCACGGCTGCGTAACTTCCGTGCACGCGCTCACGCACACACACACACACACACACACACAATGTGAGCTGCTGTTTATTTACTATGTGCAGATTAAGAGCAACAGGTTGGTGAACAACAACAACAATAATAACAACAACAACAACAACAATAATAATAATAATAATAATAATAATAATAATAACAATAATAATAATAACAATAACAATAATAATAATAACAATAATAATAATAATAATAATAATAATGATAATAATAATAATAATAATAATAATAATAATAATAATAATAATAACAACAATAATAATGGTGACCCTGAGTGTTGACTTACAGGTAAGATGTGAACACGCTCAGGTTGCTCGGTATCTCCCGCAGCCCCAGGTCTGAGCAGTCCACCCGGTGCAGCAGCCCGTCCACCTCGCACCGGCAGCGGCTAGGGCAGCCAGCTCGCCCCGCTTCTCTGTCCCTTTCCCCGGAGCTCTCCACTCTGTCCACCGCGGAGCTGTTCACTCCAGCCGCCGCTGTCCTCTCCACCGCCGCGACCACGGAGCTCCTTAACCCGACAGAGAACGCTGCAAATGCGGCCAACAAAGCCACAAACGCCGGCATGTCCTCCGCTCTTTGTCCCCGGAGGATGAACGTTTCCAGCAAAATGAAAAAATCGAAACAAAAAGTTGCAGCTGCCTCGGATCCGGATCACGCTGTGTGTGGTTTTCAGTGACTGCAGCCCGGCTGGAAGCGCTTCATACTCACTGCAGCTTTCATGTGGACCGAGAGCTGCACGCCAACAACAACCAGCGTGAACGAGCGGAATTTAAAGTTCAGCTTGTTTTGAGCTGAAGTCTGAAGTTTGGTCGCTTTCCAGGCTGCACGCGTGGAGCGGCAGAGCCGGAGTGTGTGTGAGTGTGTGTGTGTGTGTGTGTGTGTGACACTGTGAGAGTCCCTCCACTCAAACTACATCAGCGTGTCAGCCCCGCTTACTTTTATAACCTCTGTCTGTCTGTCTGCACCTGTCTGTCTGTACCTGTCTGTCTGTACCTGTCTGTCTGCACCTGGCTGTCTCCACCTGTCTGTCTGTACCTGTCTGTCTCCACCTGTCTGTCTGCACCTGGCTGTCTGTACCTGTCTGTCTGCACCTGTCTGTCTGCACCTGGCTGTCTGTACCTGTCTGTCTGCACCTGTCTGTCTGCACCTGTACATTTCATAAATATATGAATATAAATTAATTGATTAAACTTCCTGATATTATAAATAACATCAGCAGTTGTTTTAATTGTAATAATAAAAGTCCTGAATTCAAAGTTCAACTCAACTTTTGATTAATATCTCACACTGCACCGTCTATAAAAACTATATTTAATTGTATTTAATGATCTTTTTATATTTCCTTTGCTCATGGTGAGAATCTACAACAAACAGTACTGAACACTCTGCTTGTAGTCCAAATGTGCTACAGATAAACCTGCCTCGCCTACAAAAGTATAAGCAACATTAATGTGAAGTAAAAGTACTTATTATACAGAATAACCCGTTTCTATGTGAGTTCATTCTCAGAGGTTTACAGTCAGAATCCTCTGATCCTCTCTGGAGACAGTTATTCTGCATAATAACTTTTAATTCAGATTAAAAGACTGAAGGTCTGATCAGACATTCAGGAAAGCGTCTGCAAATGAAAACATCATATTTTATAAGATGATAGCTGCTTAATTAACGTAGTGCACCCTGAAATATAAAAGTTGCAGTCAGAGCCTGCAGTGAAGTTATTTATTGAGACTGTCTGCACGGTTCCTCCCTCAGTTTTGGTCACACAGACACTAAAGAGGTCTCAAACCGACCGGCTCGGCCGGGAATGGTGTGCTGTGACTTTTCTCAGAGTTTCACCAAAAATCACCAAAAACCAGGCCAAAGTTTACAATGGGTGTGTATTGGTAGCTAGAGTGGAGAGGGAGAGAAACATTAGTCAGAAAATACATTTGCAAACGGCTCTCGTGGCCACAAATGTCACTGTACAGAAATAATTTCTCCATAGAAACGTAGGAGAATTGTTGGGCTACGCAGCGATATCACTGCTGAAGCTGTCAGACTTGTAGTTTTGGCGGGAGACGCACTGATGCGCCAGGATCAGCCACCGACAGCCCCATCTACTCCCATGTAACCTGGAGAGGAGCACGGGGCACCTGTTCTTTCTCTCTCTCCCCAGGTCACATGTTTTAACTTCACACACTGAAATTGGGCATTCACATGGTCGACAAGATGAGGATGCTCACGGTCATTTGGGCTTTTTGATACCACCTACCGTTTGGCATTAGTGTCCACTAGTTGGAGGGGGTTCATTTAGAGACTTTCTGTGTCTCTCAGCAGTCACTCACACACAGACAGAGCACAGCTGCAGTTCATTACTCTGACCTGCAGCTGACCCTGGTTGCTTGGCAACCTCCAGCCTGCCTTTGACTAACTTTGTTGAAGTCTGTGTGCTGCTGCAGGGTCAGTAATAATGTATGTCACACACACTCTGTTTATTTACAGTTTATAGTTACTTCATTTAAATTATTATCACATTATTGATTGCCCTCTGTAAAAAGCTGTCGTAGGAAATCACAATTTAAACTTAAAAACAATATTTCTACACACAGATAGTGTGATGGTTGGCCACCAGGGGGCAGAATAACAGCAAAACATGCTTTGTTAATAATTGGTCAGTAACTTTTCTGCTAAAGACTGACTGAGGACAGACTGTCTAAAACCTGGACGTAGTCTCTGTGACGTCCTCGCAGACTGTCTAAAACCTGGACGTAGTCTCTGTGACGTCCTCGCAGACTGTCTAAAACCTGGACGTAGTCTCTGTGACGTCCTCGCAGACTGTCTAAAACCTGGACGTAGTCTCTGTGACGTCCTCGCAGACTGTCTAAAACCTGGACGTAGTCTCTGTGACGTCCTCGCAGACTGTCTAAAACCTGGACGCAGTCTCTGTGACGTCCTCGCAGACTGTCTAAAACCTGGACGCAGTCTCTGTGACGTCCCCGCAGACTGTCTAAAACCTGGACGTAGTCTCTGTGACGTCCCCGCAGACTGTCTAAAACCTGGACGTAGTCTCTGTGACGTCCCCGCAGACTGTCTAAAACCTGGACGTAGTCTCTGTGACGTCCCCGCAGACTGTCTAAAACCTGGACGTAGTCTCTGTGACGTCCCCGCAGACTGCTGTGAATCTCAGCGTGGTGCTCTGGTCTCCTTCTTGGCAGTCCTTCCTCCTCCTTGTCCTCCTCATATCGTCCCTGAACACACACACACACACACAAACACACACACACACTGAGCTCGGGTTAATGATTGGTGCTCTATGACTCTGATTTCCTGTGTGTATTATTGAAGTGAGACAGTGTGTGTGTGTTGGGGACAGGTAAAGGTGAGATACGAAGACGGTTATCAAACACACACTCTGCTCTAAACCAGTGATGATGCAACAGTTGACAGTGTGAGGCAACCTGTCTGTTAATTTAAAGGAATGGTTCAACATTTTATACACAGACGTGTTCGTTTGCTTCCTCTGCTAGAAGCTGGTTAGCTTAGCTTAGCATTTAAACTAGAACTACCACTGGAAGATTTCCCCACCTTTTCTAGTCTTACTGCTAAGCTAAGCAGCTTCACTGACTCTCAGGCTGTGTGTTTGAGTCCCAGCTGATTGTTGATGCAGCAGCGCCACCTGCTGTCCAAACCAACAAGCCAGCAGCTGAAGTCAGATCTGCTCTCCATCACAGACGTCCTTCATGTTCTTCACAGTACGAGCAGTGACGGTGCTATCTGCCGTTTCCTGTTTGAGTCCACAGGTATTAATACCTAAAGTACTCAAAGTGCAGAAGTCAGCAGTGTTTCAGGGCTGTCGCTGGTTCGGCTTTTAAAATATACTGACTGTGATTGTTTTAACTCTCATTTGATCACAATGTTAGTTAATGTTAACTTCTTCCTGCTCATCATAATGTTTGATGTTTTCATTGCTCGTGTGTTGTGATGTTTTTATGATGTCTTTATTCTGAGATTCATATGACATAAGAACATAAACCTGCAGAAGAAAAAAGAACCAGGATACAGAAATGTAATCACTGATGAAGGTCAGACTTCCAGCTCCATCAGCCTCCATGCTACAGTATAATGTGACAATGAACGGCAGCTGTCCGTCATTCAACAGTGTGGAGCATTAAAGAAATACAGAGAGGACCACAGACTGAACGGACCAAAGACAGAAAGGACCGGTCCAGGTCCAGGTGGAGGAGGTGTCTGAGTGTGGAGCAGAAGGAGTGGAGGAGTCTCAGTGTGTCAGCAGCAGCAGAGCAGTCCAGATCCACTGATGATCTTCTGTCACATGATCCAGAGGAACACACATGATGATGGTGGACTTGACACTGTGTGTGACAGTGGAGCTGATCTCAGAGCAGTTCAGACTGCAGCACTGACAGTCATCTCCACGTGTTGTGATTCCTCCGTCAGTCTCTGCTGGATGAAGCTCTCCTCTCCACTCCACCTCCCAGTAACATGGCCCAGTCAGAGCTGATGCTGCTGCTTCAACCTCTCTGGATCATCAGGACTCAGCTGACCAACACACACACCTTTCTCATCACTTCCACCTGATGAGAGAAGCAGACAGACAACAGAAGTCATGAATCCTGTTCACAGAGACTCCCTTCATCAGCTGTCAGTCAGTGATGCAGCACATCCAGTATAAAGAGCAGCAGGACTTCAGTCCTGTTCACACACAGGTGGAGCGGCTGTGTAGCGTAGCCAGCTTCCTGTCAGCTCTCATGTTAACGTGTTGGACTGAAGCTCACAGACCTGCATCAAGTCTGCTGACTCTGCACATTTCACTCAAGCACACAGTGGAAATAAAGTGCTGACAGTCCCTGAACGCATCATCAGTGCAGAAACAGAGAGACGTTCACTGCTCACTGTGATTTTCAGCTGTGCTTACTGGACTTCAGCAGAGGTTCTGCTCTGTACAAAGACCACATGCTCACTACATGTAATGATGGTTCTTTGCAGGCTTCATCACACTGATCTGAGAGCTGTGACAAAGATGAACTCTGATTGGCTGACTGTTCTCTCTCTCATCTGATTGGCTGACTGTTCTCTCTCTCTCATCTGATTGGCTGACTGTTCTCTCTCTCATCTGATTGGCTGACTGTTCTCTCTCTCTCATCTGATTGGCTGACTGTTCTCTCTCTCATCTGATTGGCTGACTGTTCTCTCTCTCTCTGTCTTTCTGTCCAATCCTGAAGCCTGTCAGCGTTCTCCTCTCACAGCTTCACTGAGGAAAGCAGCCGCTGAGAAGGTCGGAGGTTTACAGGAAATACTGGATCTGTGCTTTGATACTAACTGTGTTTAGTACAATACTGCTGAGACCAACATGGACTGACTGCAACCCTCTACTGACCTCAGAGTCTGCAGACTGCAGTGTGGACTCTTCACAAGATCAGACAGAGGCTTCACTCCTGAATCCTGCAGGTTGTTGTCACTCAGGTCCAGCTCTGTCAGATGGGAGGAGTTGGACTTCAGAGCTGAGGCCAGAGAAGCACAGCTGATCTCTGACAAACTGCAGCTCTCCAATCTGAATAAAGAATAAATGATGTTGATAAAAATCCATTTATGATCCAATCAGATGTGTTCAGGTTTGAAATGTGCAGCTCAACATTACTATGTCCTAATCAATGAGCTTTTCTCTAACATGAGCAGAGTGACTTTGTCATTGTGTTATTGTGGATCATCATAATGTCAGCCTTCTACAGACATCATCCAAACGTCAGCACAACATTCAGACAACCATTCATGTCAACACAGATTAATAACATGCTGCTGATCTCAGTCACGTCTGGAATTAGAGGATCAAATCAAATCAGACATGTTGGACTAAAAACAGCTGATTATTTATTCCATGACCTTCTGACTGTGTTTGCTGTCTTAGCAGGTAAATGTCATTCAAAGGAGAGGTCTACATTTGTTCAAGTGTGTCTTCAAACAGCAGCCACATGGACATTCACAGAGTTATTGCTGCCAGTCATCATTCCACCTCTTGAGGGCCAAATTCACTCTTTGAGTTACTATTCCTCCACTGCAGCTCAACAAGGACAGACTGTCCAATTCACAAACTTTCAAGGATCTCAAGGACTCATGGGAACCATGTTACAGCAGCTTATGTTTGACTCCTTGGATCCTTGAATCCTGTTTTGTTGTGACGCTCTGGCCTGTGTTAGGCTGCTGTTTCTTACTCTGAGCTCTGGTTTAATGCACAGCACAGCAGCTGTGAGGGTTGTCTGTAGCAGCCATATCAGCTTCTGATATCATGAAGATCATCACAGTTCTTCACTTCATCTTTGTTGAACTTTGCGTTCACGTCTTTCTTTCCTTTCTCTAACCTGTCTCTGTCTCTGTTTCCACAGAAGCTCAAACTCTCTGCAGCCTGTTTTTATCTGCTATCATCAGATCTTCAACAACCTCATTCTGATCCGTCACACACTCTACAGCCTCATCAGCACTGACGCCATCTTCACTGACTGATGGACCACAATGTGAGTCTGTGGAAGCTCACAAACTGTCAAACATTTGATTTCTGCACTTTCTGTGACTCCAACAATTATTCAACCATTTGGAAATTCATTCAACCAAAAATAGAAAACATCAGTCAAAGATTTAAATTGAATATTTACATAAAAACAGCATGAACAGTCAGTGAACTGACCTCAGAGTCTGCAGTTTACAGTTTGGACTCTCCAGTCCAGCACACAGCTTCTTCACTGCTGAATCCTGCAGGTCGTTGTAGCTCAGGTCCAGCTCTGTCAGATGGGAGGAGTTGGACTTCAGAGCTGAGGCCAGAGAAGCACAGCTGATCTCTGACAAACTGCAGCTCCTCAATCTGAATAAAGAATAAATGATGTAAGTTTAGAAGACAATGTTCCTGCTTGAAATCATTCAATGTTTAATAATCTGTTCAGAGCTGAAGAAGGTTTAGAAAGATCAGCATCATATAACTTCATCAAAATGTTGAAAAATAAAATACTGAATATATTTGTTATTGTCTGACAGCTGAAATAGATTATTGATTGATTTATTGTATTTATGTATTTTATTCTCATTTATTTAAACAAAAACATGATGTGAAATATAAGATAAAAAGTTGAAGAGGTTCAGAGTGAATTATCCAGTCTAGACTAAAACCACAGAAGAAGAAAACAGACTTTAGCATTCAGATACTCAGTGTGGATCAGTATAATATCAGCCTGATGTCTGCAGTTTAGTGTCAGCACAACTTTCACATCATATTAATCTCAGCACAGACGGAAAAAATGTGTCTGACCTCAGAGTCTGCAGTTTACAGTTTGGACTCTCCAGTCCAGCACACAGCTTCTTCACTGCTGAATCCTGCAGGTTGTTCCAGCTCAGGTCCAGCTCTGTCAGATGGGAGGAGTTGGACTTCAGAGCTGAGGCCAGAGAAGCACAGCTGATCTCTGACAAACTGCAGAGCTCCAATCTGAATAAAGAATAAATGATGTTGATAAAAATCCATTTATGATCCAATCAGATGTGTTCAGGTTTGAAATGTGCAGCTCAACATTACTATGTCCTAATCAATGAGCTTTTCTCTAACATGAGCAGAGTGACTTTGTCATTGTGTTATTGTGGATCATCATAATGTCAGCCTTCTACAGACATCATCCAAACGTCAGCACAACATTCAGACAACCATTCTGTGTGTGTGTGTGTGTGTGTGTGTGTAATATTTCTACTTCAACAAGTAAACTTGATCATTTCAGCTCACAAACTGTCAAACATTTGATTTCTGCACTTTCTGTGACTCCAACAATTATTCAACCATTTGGAAATTCATTCATCCAAAAATAGAAAACATCAGTCAAAGATTTAAATTGAATATTTACATAAAAACAGCATGAACAGTCAGTGAACTGACCTCAGAGTCTGCAGTTTACAGTTTGGACTCTCCAGTCCAGCACACAGCTTCTTCACTGCTGAATCCTGCAGGTTGTTGTAGCTCAGGTCCAGCTCTGTCAGATGGGAGGAGTTGGACTTCAGAGCTGAGGCCAGAGAAGCACAGCTGATCTCTGACAAACTGCAGCTCCCCAATCTGAATAAAGAATAAATGATGTAAGTTTTAAGAAGGACAATGTTCCTGCTTGAAATCATTCAATGTTTAATAATCTGTTCAGAGCTGAAGAAGGTTTTTAGAAAGATCGCATCATATAACTTCATCAAAATGTTGAAATAAAATACTGAATATATTTGTTATTGTCTGACAGCTGAAACAGATTATTGATTGATTTATTGTATTTAGGTATTTTATTCTCATTTATTTAAACAAAAACATGATGTGAAATATAAGATAAAAAGTTGAAGAGGTTCAGAGTGAATTATCCAGTCTAGACTAAAACCACAGAAGAAGAAAACAGACTTTAGCATTCAGATACTCAGTGTGGATCAGTATAATATCAGCCTGATGTCTGCAGTTTAGTGTCAGCACAACTTCACATCATATTATCTCAGCACAGACGGAAAAAATGTTGTCTGACCTCAGAGTCTGCAGTTTACAGTTTGGACTCTCCAGTCCAGCACACAGCTTCTTCACTGCTGAATCCTGCAGGTTGTTGATACTCAGGTCCAGCTCTGTCAGATGGGAGGAGTTGGACTTCAAGAGCTGAGGCCAGAGCGTCACAGTGACTCTCTGAGAGTTTACAGAGAGAAAGTCTGTGATGACACATAGATTACAAAGTTCAGTTCTTATAGAAGAGGACACTTTATATTTACTTGATGCATTTGATGTCAGAACAGTTTGACATGTTTGCTTTGATGAACATTTGCTCTTCACATCAGAGGTTCAGCTCATCTGATCTCACTGTGTTTGACATGAAACAATCATTCCTCATCACTCTCTCTCACCTGCAGACTTTTAATCTGTTTGTTTGAATCTTGCAGATGAACGGAGAGAAAATGGAGTTAGACTGAGACTTCCAAAACGACTTCAAGACAAGACGATGAAACACAATTTGAATTCATGAACAATAAAATGCAGCATAGCTCAGTTCAACACACTCAGAGGTTTAGAAGCAACAAAAACGTCAGTTTACGCTGACTAATGTGAGTTAATGTGAGCAACTGTACACAGACATTGTAAAGCATTAACAGTCTCATCATCGGGCACTTGGGCCACAATGGCTGCTTCAGCAAAACTTACATAAGCTGCTCAATTTAAAAATCAATCAATTACAAGTTCACTAAGTGTGCGTCAAATATCACTGGCTGGATCTGGATCAGACTTTTGGGGACACAGTTGCTGATAAATTCCAGGTACAAGGTTTGTAAATTTAAAGTGTTGAGATAAACGAGATCTTCAAATGGACACTCAAACACAGTGAACACCACTGCTGGCTCTCACTGCCCTCACTAAATCTCTGTGTTGGACTTTAAAACAGCCACAGTTCATCAGAATCACTTTATTCTACGTGTCTCATTTCAAATGTGACCAAAAATAAAATACAAGTCTGAGTATGACTTTCTAACTGTGTCAAACTGCACCAAAGACTTCTTTGACTTCTTCCTACTTCTCTCCATGATGGTTGCTGTTTCCACAGACGTGCAGGACTTGAAGAAGGAGCCCACGGTTAGTAAAAATGTGACAGCAGCCAAAAACAACCAGAAACTGTTCAAATCTCAGAGACTCAAAAGACTCTTTAAAAAATGGAAATTCAAGTTGTTCAAGTGGAAAACTGTTTTAAGAAGAAGAATTTTACAGAGTGAACATCTGAAGAACTGAACTACTCATCTACACTGATTCATAATGTTCATCACATCTGGACTTACTTAGCCTTTCTGCAGTTCCTCACAGCTGGAATCAGTCTCCATCGTCCCTGGACTGATGCGTTGTACTTCTTCAGGTCCAACTCATCCAGAACCTCCTCTGACATCTGCAGCATGTAGGCCAGAGCTGAGCAGTGGATCACAGAGAGTTTCTTTGATTTTTTCTTTGACTTCAGGAACTCTTGGATCTCCTGATGGACTGAGTCATCGTTCATCTCCATCAGACAGTGGAAGATGTTGATGCTTCTGTCAGGAGAGACACTCTTCATCTTCTTCAGGTTGTTGATGGCTCTCTGGATGGTTTCTGGACTGTTGTCTGTCTGACCCAGCAGGCCTCCTAAGAGTCTCTGGTTGGACTCCAGAGAGAGGCCATGAAGGAAGCGAACAAACAGGTCCAGGTGACCATTTTTACTTTGAAGGGATTTCTGCATGGCCTTCTTCAGGAAGTCATTCAGAGCTAAATGACGGTAGTTGTTCCCCAGGAAGTCCTTCAGTACTTCTGTCTTCTTGTTGGTGTAACAGTGGAGCAGGTAGACTGCAGCCAGAAACTCCTGAACGCTCAGATGAACAAAGCAGTAGACTGTTTTCTGGAAGATCACACTCTCTCTTTTGAAGATCTCTGTACAAACTCCTGAGTACACCGAGGCCTCTGTGACATCCAGACCACACTGCTCCAGGTCTTCTTGGTAGAACATGATGTTTCCTTCTCCAGCTGTTCAAACGCCAGCCTCCCCAGCTTCAGAAGAACTTCCCTGTCAGCCTCCATCAGCTCCTGTGGACTCGTCTCATGTCCTTCATCGTACTTCTTCTTCTTCTCCTCTTTGTCTGAACCAGCAGGAAGTGTGAGTACATGTCAGTCAGGGTCTTGGGCAGCTCTCCTCTCTGGTCTGTGGTCAACATGTGGTCCAGAACTGTAGCAGTGATCCAGCAGAAGACTGGGATCAGACACATGATGTGGAGGCTCCTGGAGGTCTTGATGTGTGAGATGATTCTGCTGGACAGATCTTCATCACTGACTCTCCTCCTGAAGTACTCCTCCTTCTGAGCGTCAGTGAAGCCTCGTACTTCTGTTACCCTGTCAACACGTGAAGGAGGGGATCTGATTGGCTGCCTGCAGGTCTGAAGTTATCCAGATGAGAGCTGAGGGAAGCAGGTTCCCCTTGATGAGGCTTGTCAACAGCACGCTGACTGATGACTCCTGTGTGACATCAGACACGACCTTCTTCTTCTTGAAATCCAGTGAAAGGTCTGCTTTCATCCAGGCCGTCAAAGATGAACAGAAGTTTACAGACAGCGAGCTTCTCTGCTGTGACCTTCTGTAATGTTGGATGGAAAACATGGAGCAGCCTGAGAAGACTGAACCGCTCATCTTTGATCAGGTTCAGCTCCCTGAACGAGAGCAGAACCACCAGACTGACATCTTGGTTCTCCGAGCCCTCTGCCCAGTCCAGAGTGAACTTCAGCACTGAGAAGGTTTTTCCAACGCCAGCGACGCCGTTGGTCAGAACGACTCTGATGTGTCTCTGTTGGTCAGGTAAGGCTTTAAAGATGTCGTGGCATTTGATGGGAGTGTCATGGAGGGTCTCCTTCTTCTTGGAAGCTGTCTCAAGCTGCCTCACCTCATGTTGGGTATTAACCTCTTCACTCTGTACCTCTGTGATGTAGAGCTCAGTGTAGATCCTGTTGAGGAGGGTTCCACTTCCTGTTTCATCATCCTTCCTTCAGTCACACGTTCACATCTCGTCTTCAGACTGATCTTATGTTCATCTAAAACCTCCTGCAGACCACCGCTCACTGAAACAGAGACAGAAGTTTGAAATCAGTCAGTTAAATGGTTGAACATCAATGATTCATGTCACTGGTTCTTGTCCACTGTGCTGTGAACAGCTCAGGCTCAGCCTACATCCAAACACCCCGTCCATGTCTACTGCCTATCGGCTTGACATTCCCTCACTATGAAGTCCAGTTTCCCACTGAACCAAACCATGATGGTCCTGGTCCTTACTTCTGGGTCTTTTCCCACACTGGGGACAGGAGGAGTCTCCTGATGAAGCAGACTGGTCCCAGTATGAGCTGATGCAGTGTCTGCAGAACCAGTGTCCACAGCTGGTAGAGACCGGATCCTTCAGGACGTCCTGACACCAAACACAGCAGGACGGCTGCTCCTCCACAGGAACATGACTCCTCTTCCTCTCTCTGTGAAGACATTTCTTATCACTCAGATGATTTGTTGACTGTTGCTGACAGAGATCCAGATTTGGACGACACTGTCTGGAAGCTCAGATGTTCACACAGTAAAAGTGTCGTTACTTTTCTGTTTGAATTCAGCTTCCAGTCTGTGATGAAGATGATTTGACTTCAACTCTCCTGCTGTCATGAACATTCATTAACAGCTTCTCCTGTCTGTCTGTCTCATTCAACATTCAGTCATCATGAATATGAATCTTTGAGCACTTTGTCTTCATCATCAATGCATCATCTTCATCAGGTCAGTTACAGTAAAAAACTGTCTCTTACTTTGTGTCTGAGGGTCCAGGTTCATCACTGAAGACTGGAGGTTCATGTTTGGACCAGTCACTCTTCATAGACAGACAGCTGGATCCTGGAGACTCTGCTCTCCGTCTGTTGGACTGAACTCTGCAAACACCAACATGTTTTTATTTACACCACATGAATCTTTGATAAATTCTCTGATGAAAGTCATTCAGGAAGCTCTAAAGACACAAACTGCTGTCCATAATTAGGAGCTTTCAAAGTTTCTTTTAGTCCTCTTAGATCAGATTACATCTCACAATGAATGAAGTTCACTGTCAACAGGTTAGTAACATGATTGTCTAAAAAGAGTCAAATGGGTTAGTATCAGCTCTCTCACTTTGTGTCTGAGGGTCCAGGTTCATCACTGAAGCTTATGGGGACACCTTTGGACCGGTCACTCTTCATAGACAGACAGCTGGATCCTGCAGACTCTGCTCTGTCCTCCTCTTCCTCCACACAAACATTCATCTTCTGGACTTCAGTCAGTCTGAGAAGTGAAACATGAACACTGACTGTGAGCTCAGGACACAAGGAACAACCAACAAGTCTGAACAGGAAGTAACACGCACACACACACACACACACACACACGCACACACACACACACACACACAGTATACAGTATACAGCAGTGGGATCTCCACCTGCTCACTGTTCTTTAAATCTTTTCTTGGTTTCAGCAGGTTTGATGTGAATTATTCAGCCAGTCAAGACTTTGTGTCACAGATGAATCAAACTGTTGAGTTCATTCCAACATTTCTTTCCTCGACAGTCCACAGAGAGAAAACTGACTCAGAGACTTTGACAGGAAAATAATAAGAATCATAAAAACACTCACCCTGCCTCGGCCATCAGTTTCCTCCGTCTGCTCCGTCAACGCAAAATGGAGACTGAACAAAACGAACACTTTCAGTTTCAGGTTCCCGCCCTGCTGGATCACATGACTAGTGTTGCTCCTCCTTTCTGTGTGTGTGTGTGTGTGTGTCTTTTACACATAAACCTACAGTTCAGTTCAGTACCTGTGTAACGTGTACTCGTCCACACTGAACCATCTGCTGCCTCTGATGCTTTCATCACCTTCAGGAGGTTTAGATGTGGGAAGTAACTAAGTACATCAGTTACTGTACTTGTACTCTGCTGTATTTGAAGTTTTGGACTTTCAGATTTTACAAACAATCTTTGGATCAGCACTGCTGACTTCTGCACTTTGAGTACTTTAGGTATTAATACCTGTGGACTCAAACAGGAAACGGCAGATAGCACCGTCACTGCTCGTACTGTGAAGAACATGAAGGACGTCTGTGACGTCAGCTGCATCACCAATCAGCTGAGAGTGAGCGTCGGAGGGGGGCGGGGCTTCAGGTCAACAGTGAGAAAGGTGTGAAAGTGTCTCAGTAACAGATGGACAGTTCTTCAGTGTGCAGATCTTCTGACACGGCTTGAAGTTGATGACGTTTGATTGAACTGGTGCGTTTACTGCAGGGGTGTCCAAACTTTCTTCAGTGAGGGCCACATGCATAAACATATAGGAGGGGCAAATATACAGCCTTAACTTTAGTGTATTAAAGTTAGAAATCAATTAAACGTGGTCAAATATGTTATATTGTTGAATATAATTCAAGACAACACTGCATTCATCCCAGCTTTCCATAAATGGATCTTTATTGATGTATTCATAAAAAGCTTTGGGAGCTCATTCTCAGAACGGCAGCCTCAGATTTCTTCTTCGACATTTTTACAGTACAGAGAAAAAACAATAAAGGGGAACAATAAATTTCAAGCTTGTTGTTTCAGTTTTTAGACTTAGCATCACCTATTAAGGTTCGTTTGAATGCTTATCAACATAAACAGACTGAACTGGACTTAATAACAGAAGTGTATATCATTTTAGTAAATCGGGCCATCCAGCTGCGGTGATGATCCGACGGCGCTGTCACTTGATCAAGGAGCAAATCCGCATCAGATGACTTTGTGTGTGCAGTACGCAGTACCGGACTGTACCGGACCGTAGCGGACCGGCTTACTTTCACTCCTCTGCGAGCCACATGCAGTCATCAAAAGAGCCACAGGTTGCCGACCCCTGATCTGGACCATCTGTCTCCTAATCCTATGAATTTAAAAACCTTCCTCATTCGTCTGCACGAACCTGCGACTGCTCTGACTCAGCGTCAGGTTTCTTCGCAGCACGATGACCCGCACAAGCTTTCAGGTGTTTTCACACCTCGTCCAAGGTAACTTCACTTTTCAGCAGAGATTCTTCTTCTTCTCCTCCCACACTGCCTGAACCTGGAGCATCCTTCTCAGGTAGTTTCCTTTGATCGGGCTCACCTGGAAAACTAATTATCAAGTATTCAACGAGCCACACGCCATCGGAGAGATTCACTGAAAACATGGTGTGTGTGTGTGTGTGTGCTGACTCAGACACATGCACAGAGCAGGACTCCTCATACGCTCAGTGAGCTCTGATCTGAGTTAACAGCAGTCCACCTGTGTGTGTCTCCACGAGCTCTTTAGGTGTGATGTGGCGCGGTACGTTTTCTGGCACGTGTCGCTGCGTGCGGCCTCTCGCCTGCGTGCGCCCTCTCGCCTGCGCGCGGCCTCTCGCCCGCCCTCTTGCCTGCGTGCGGCCTCTCGCCTGCGTGCGGCCTCTCGCCCGCCCTCTCGCCTGCGCGCGGCCTCTCGCCCGCGTGCGGCCTCTCGCCCGCGTGGCTGCGTCTCACGTGCACTCTCAGGTTAGGCCCCTGCCTGAAGGCTTTCCCACAGGTGGTGCAGACGTACGGCTTCTCGCCCGTGTGGATCCTCTGATGCGTTTTCAGCGTCGACGCGTCGTTGAATCTTTTCCCGCAGGTCTTGCAGATGTGCGGCCGCTCTCCGGTGTGGACGCGTCGCACGTGGACATTCAAGGTGCTGCTGTGTGCGAACGCTCTGCCGCACGTCGTGCACGCGTACGGCCGCTCGCCCGTGTGCGCCCGTCTAACGTGCACTTTGAGATTCGAGCCCTGCCTGAAGGCTCTGCCGCACGTCGTGCACACGTACGGCCGCTCGCCCGTGTGGATCCGCTCATGCTCCTTCAGTGAATCGATTCTACGGAATCTTTTCCCGCAGGTCTTGCAGACGTACGGCTTCTCACCTGTGTGGATTCTCATGTGGGTCAGATAATCGGACTTGTACTTCAAATCCTTCCCACACGTGTCACACTTAAAACACTGTTTGTGAGCCTGAGTGTCGCTGCGGCTGCTCAGTTCATGCTGATGCTTTTGTCCTGCGGCTTCGTGCTCGCCTCCTCTCTGACCTCGGCTCTCGGCTTCATGGGAGCTGTTGGACAGCAGCTGCTGCTCCTCCTGCTCCTCGTCAGCAGGAGTCACCGCAGAGGTGTCGACCTCCACCTTCAGCAGGAGCTCCTCTGCTCCGGGACCGCTGCAGGGCTCCTCCTGCTCCTCATCAGGAGGAGTCACCGCAGAGGTGTCGACCTCCACCTTCAGCAGGAGCTCCTCTGCTCCAGGACCGCTGCAGGGCTCCTCCTGCTCCTCATCAGGAGGAGTCACCGCAGAGGTGTCGACCTCCACCTTCAGCAGGAGCTCCTCTGCTCCGGGACCGCTGCAGGGCTCCTCCTGCTCCTCTTTGATCTGCACAGGCTCCAGGTGCTCTTGGTCCAGACCGGAGCTCCTCCTCTCCTCCTCCTGCTGCTGCTCCTCACGGGCATGCTGCTCCTCCTGCAGCTCCTCCTGCTGCTCCTCACGGGCATGCTGCTCCTCCTGCAGCTCCTCCTGCTGCTCCTCACGGGCATGCTGCTCCTCCTGCAGCTCCTCCTGCTGCTCCTCACGGGCATGCTGCTGCTCCTGCAGCTCCTCCTGCTGCTCCTCACGGGCATGCTGCTCCTCCTGCAGCTCCTCCTGCTGCTCCTCACGGGCATGCTGCTCCTGCTGCTCCTGGAGATCTGGAGGGACAGAGAACAGAAGGAAGGAGACCTGACGGTGAGGTCGTGTCTTACATGCACGCGCTGTGATGGCGGCTGCACGCACCTATCCGCTGGAGCTTTATTTCCGGTTTCCAGACGACGTCCAGCAGTCTCTGCTGGCGGCGGATTTCTGCTTCGTACTCGACGACAGCTCTTTGAAAAACCCCGAAGATGTCCTCAGCAGCAGCGGCCAGCCGCTCGCTCACAAACTGCCTCAAACACTCGACGGAAGTCATCGCTGCTCGGCGCCAAACGGAGCGACTGACCGCGCAGAGCTAACGCTGCTAGCGGCGCCGCGTGTCACACTGCTCAGGTTCCGACGGTGGACTAGCGGAAGTTCATGCGTTCCGCTTGACGTGGATGGCGGTGCGTTTACGGTCATCGGTAAATGTCGTAAAGTGTCAGGGACAGTCACACAGTCTGTGTTCAAAGATGTCCGCTCAGCACACACACACACACACACAGCACGAGCACACAGACGATTTCTTCTTCTCTTGTTGAAGATACAGTCAGCTTCAACTCCACTGAGCGACCAGCTCTGGTGAACATCTGCTTCAAGCAGAGGACGAAGTGAAGACGACTGTTTATTACAGAAACTGACTGATTTTATTTCATCGTGTTCAATCCACAAACATTTGTTTTCCTAAACAGTTGATGACAGTCAGTATAATTCAAGTTATCAACCATAATCCAGATGTTATTGAACAGACCTCCCAATGATAGACTCACTGCTCCTCATTATGCACAGCTGACTTTCAACACATTTTAGAAAAGAATTCTAAATGGTCATTTGTTGGATTTGCAGCAGTCATGAAATGAAAAACATCGTGACAGGCCGTCACAGGTTAACGTAGGACGCCTTCATCGACGTCACCTTCACAGTTTCTGCTTTAACGTGTGCAGGATGTCAGAACAGCCTCCAGAGCTGCTGCTTGGATGTGAACTCCCTCCCACCCTCAGATCTTCTGCTTCATCATCATCAAAGCTCCTTCCTTTACAGAAGAGGATTAGGGCCACATCAAAAATAAAAACTTTTAAACTCAGAATAAGCCAAGTGGGTCCACTTCACTTGGGCACTAGACTATGAAAAGAAGAGGAGACGTCGAGGGCCTCGAAGGCGAACCACACTGAGTTAACCAATTTACTTTCCCCCTTCACTTTGACGCTGTGTTGATCCTGATGTGTGTCCTGTAGGAGCCACTCTGAGTGTGATCGTGGACTCTACTCTGTGGCATGCACAGATGTAGTCCAGCTCTTCTGAATCTTTTTGGGCTTGGTGAGTTTCACTGTCAGCGCCAGAGTCTATATAAAATATGTTTGACAAATACGATAACAATAGTACTGTTAATAATCCTCCTCTCCATCAGCGACCCTTTGCAATGTCCAATCCGAAAAAATCCGACATTTCCTCTTCTTTTCATAGTCTAGTGGTCCCTGCTGGTTCCGCTTATTCTGAGTTTAAAAGTCAGAATTCTGAGATTTATTTTTTTTATGTGGCTCTAATCCTCTTCTGTATTCCTTTGACCTCTGACCTCAGAGGAAGATGGCCACACTGAGCTGCTCTCCTTCTAAGCCCACAGCAGCCAATGACAGAGCTACTCTTGCGCTCTCAGTGAGCTCTCACCTGAGTTAACAGCAGTCCACCTGTGTGTGTCTCCACGAGCTCTTTAGGTGTCGCTGTGTGCGGCCTCTCACCTGTGTGGCTGCGTCTCGTGCACTTTCAGGTGAGGCCCCTGCCTGAAGGCTTTCCCACATGTTACCCACATAGTACCTACAAAGTGTACTTCAGTGCAGTACTGGAGTAACTGTGATGTACTTAGTTACTTCCCACATCTAAACCTCCTGAAGGTGATGAAAGCATCAGAGGCAGCAGATGGTTCAGTGTGGACGAGTACACGTTACACAGGTACTGAACTGAACTGTAAGTTTATGTGTAAAAGACACACACACACACACACACAGAAAGGAGGAGCAACACTAGTCATGTGATCCAGCAGGGCGGGAACCTGAAACTGAAAGTGTTAGTTTTGTTCAGTCTCCATTTTGTGTTGACGGAGCAGACGGAGGAAACTGAAGGCCGAGGCAGGGTGAGTGTTTTTATGATTCTTATTATTTTCCTGTCAAAGTCTCTGAGTCAGTTTTCTCTCTGTGGACTGTCGAGGAAAGAAATGTTGGAATGAACTCAACAGTTTGATTCATCTGTGACACAAAGTCTTGACTGGCTGAATAATTCACATCAAACCTGCTGAAACCAAGAAAAGATTTAAAGAACAGTGAGCAGGTGGAGATCCCACTGCTGTATACTGTATACTGTCTGTCTGTGTGTGTGTGTGTGTGTGTGTAGGTTTGTGTGTGTGTGTGTGTGTGTGTGTGTGTGCGTGTGTGTGTGCGTGTTACTTCCTGTTCAGACTTGTTGGTTGTTCCTTGTGTCCTGAGCTCACAGTCAGTGTTCATGTTTCACTTCTCAGACTGACTGAAGTCCAGAAGATGAATGTTTGTGTGGAGGAAGAGGAGGACAGAGCAGAGTCTGCAGGATCCAGCTGTCTGTCTATGAAGAGTGACCGGTCCAAAGGTCGTCCTCCAGTCTTCAGTGATGAACCTGGACCCTCAGACACAAAGTGAGAGAGCTGATACTTACTCATTTGACTCTTTTTAGACAATCATGTTACTAACCTGTTGACAGTGAACTTCATTCATTGTGAGATGTAATCTGATCTAAGAGGACTAAAAGAAACTTTGAAAGCTCCTAATTATGGACAGCAGTTTGTGTCTTTAGAGCTTCCTGAATGACTTTCATCAGAGAATTTATCAAAGATTCATGTGGTGTAAATAAAAACATGTTGGTGTTTGCAGAGTTCAGTCCAACAGACGGAGAGCAGAGTCTCCAGGATCCAGCTGTCTGTCTATGAAGAGTGACTGGTCCAAAGGTCTTCCTCCATTCTTCAGTGATGAACCTGGACCCTCAGACACAAAGTAAGAGACAGTTTTTACTGTAAACTGACCTGATGAAGATGATGCATTGATGATGAAGACAAAGTGCTCAAAGATTCATATTCATGATGACTGAATGTTGAATGAGACAGACAGACAGGAGAAGCTGTTAATGAATGTTCATGACAGCAGGAGAGTTGAAGTCAAATCATCTTCATCACAGACTGGAAGCTGAATTCAAACAGAAAAGTAACGACACTTTTACTGTGTGAACATCTGAGCTTCCAGACAGTGTCGTCCAAATCTGGATCTCTGTCAGCAACAGTCAACAAATCATCTGAGTGATAAAGAAATGTCTTCACAGAGAGAGGAAGAGGAGTCATGTTCCTGTGGAGGAGCAGCCGTCCTGCTGTGTTTGGTGTCAGGACGTCCTGAAGGATCCGGTCTCTACCAGCTGTGGACACTGGTTCTGCAGACACTGCATCAGCTCATACTGGGACCAGTCTGCTTCATCAGGAGACTCCTCCTGTCCCCAGTGTGGGAAAAGACCCAGAAGTAAGGACCAGGACCATCATGGTTTGGTTCAGTGGGAACTGGACTTCATAGTGAGGGAATGTCAAGCCGATAGGCAGTAGACATGGACGGGGTGTTTGGATGTAGGCTGAGCCTGAGCTGTTCACAGCACAGTGGACAAGAACCAGTGACATGAATCATTGATGTTCAACCATTTAACTGACTGATTTCAAACTTCTGTCTCTGTTTCAGTGAGCGGTGGTCTGCAGGAGGTTTCAGATGAACATAAGATCAGTCTGAAGACGAGATGTGAACGTGTGACTGAAGGAAGTGATGAAACAGGAAGTGGAACCCTCCTCAACAGGATCTACACTGAGCTCTACATCACAGAGGGACAGAGTGAAGAGGTTAATACCCAACATGAGGTGAGGCAGCTTGAGACAGCTTCCAAGAAGAAGGAGACCCTCCATGACACTCCCATCAAATGCCACGACATCTTTAAAGCCTTACCTGACCGACAGAGACACATCAGAGTCGTTCTGACCAACGGCGTCGCTGGCGTTGGAAAAACCTTCTCAGTGCTGAAGTTCACTCTGGACTGGGCAGAGGGCTCGGAGAACCAAGATGTCAGTCTGGTGGTTCTGCTCTCGTTCAGGGAGCTGAACTTGATCAAAGATGAGCGGTTCAGTCTTCTCAGGCTGCTCCATGTTTTCCATCCAACATTACAGAAGGTCACAGCAGAGAAGCTCGCTGTCTGTAAACTTCTGTTCATCTTTGACGGCCTGGATGAAAGCAGACTTTCACTGGACTTCAACAACAAAGAGGTCGTGTCTGATGTCACACAGGAGTCATCAGTCAGCGTGCTGTTGACAAGCCTCATCAAGGGGAACCTGCTTCCCTCAGCTCTCATCTGGATAACTTCCAGACCTGCAGCAGCCAATCAGATCCCTCCTTCATGTGTTGACAGGGTAACAGAAGTACGAGGCTTCACTGACGCTCAGAAGGAGGAGTACTTCAGGAGGAGAGTCAGTGATGAAGATCTGTCCAGCAGAATCATCTCACACATCAAGACCTCCAGGAGCCTCCACATCATGTGTCTGATCCCAGTCTTCTGCTGGATCACTGCTACAGTTCTGGACCACATGTTGACCACAGACCAGAGAGGAGAGCTGCCCAAGACCCTGACTGACATGTACTCACACTTCCTGCTGGTTCAGACAAAGAGGAAGAAGAAGAAGTACGATGAAGAACATGAGACGAGTCCACAGGAGCTGACGGAGGCTGACAGGGAAGTTCTTCTGAAGCTGGGGAGGCTGGCGTTTGAACAGCTGGAGAAAGGAAACATCATGTTCTACCAAGAAGACCTGGAGCAGTGTGGTCTGGATGTCACAGAGGCCTCGGTGTACTCAGGAGTTTGTACAGAGATCTTCAAAAGAGAGAGTGTGATCTTCCAGAAAACAGTCTACTGCTTTGTTCATCTGAGCGTTCAGGAGTTTCTGGCTGCAGTCTACCTGTTCCACTGTTACACCAACAAGAAGACAGAGGTGCTGAAGGACTTCCTGGGGAAAGACGACAAACAAAGTGACTCAAAGTCTCTCCAAAAGAAGATCTCTAAGTTATTTGGAAACAATGACCCACCTTTGGATGTCTTCCTGAAGAAGGCCATGCAGAAATCCCTTCAAAGTGAAAATGGTCACCTGGACCTGTTTGTTCGCTTCCTTCATGGCCTCTCTCTGGAGTCCAACCAGAGACTCTTAGGAGGCCTGCTGGGTCAGACAGACAACAGTCCAGAAATAATCCAGAGAGCCATCAACAACCTGAAGAAGATGAAGAGTGTCTCTCCTGACAGAAGCATCAACATCTTCCACTGTCTGATGGAGATGAACGATGACTCAGTCCATCAGGAGATCCAAGAGTTCCTAAAGTCAGAGAAAAAATCAAAGAAACTCTCTATGATCCACTGCTCAGCTCTGGCCTACATGCTGCAGATGTCAGAGGAGGTTCTGGATGAGTTGGACCTGAAGAAGTACAACGCATCAGTCCAGGGACGATGGAGACTGATTCCAGCTGTGAGGAACTGCAGAAAGGCTGAGTAAGTCCAGATGTGATGAACATTATGAATCAGTGTAGATGAGTAGTTCAGTTCTTCAGATGTTCACTCTGTAAAATTCTTCTTCTTAAAACAGTTTTCCACTTGAACAACTTGAATTTCCATTTTTTAAAGAGTCTTTTGAGTCTCTGAGATTTGAACAGTTTCTGGTGTTTTTGGCTGCTGTCACATTTTTACTAACCGTGGGCTCCTTCTTCAAGTCCTGCACGTCTGTGGAAACAGCACCATCATGGAGAGAAGTAGGAAGAAGTCAAAGAAGTCTTTGGTGCAGTTTGACACAGTTAGAAAGTCATACTCAGACTTGTATTTTATTTTTGGTCACATTTGAAATGAGACACGTAGAATAAAGTGATTCTGATGAACTGTGGCTGTTTTTAAAGTCCAACACAGAGATTTAGTGAGGCAGTGAGAGCAGCAGTGGTGTTCACTGTGTTTGAGTGTCCATTTGAAGATCTCGTTTATCTCAACACTTTAAATTTACAACCTTGTACCTGGAATTTATCAGCAACTGTGTCCCCAAAAGTCTGATCCAGATCCAGCCAGTGATATTTGACGCACACTTAGTGAACTTGTAATTGATGATTTTTAATTGAGCAGCTTATGTAAGTTTTGCTGAAGCAGCCATTGTGGCCACAAGTGCCGATGATGAGACTGTTTAATGCTTTACAATGTCTGTGTACAGTTTGCTCACATTAACTCACATTAGTCAGCGTAAACTGACGCTTTTTGTTGCTTCTAAACCTCTGAGTGTGTTGAACTGAGCTATGCTGCATTTTATTGTTCATGAATTCAAATTGTGTTTCATCGTCTTGTCTTGAAGTCGTTTTGGAAGTCTCAGTCTAACTCCATTTTCTCTCCGTTCATCTGCAAGATTCAAACAAACAGATTAAAAGTCTGCAGGTGAGAGAGAGTGATGAGAATGATTGTTTCATGTCAAACACAGTGAGATCAGATGAGCTGAACCTCTGATGTGAAGAGCAAATGTTCATCAAAGCACAACATGTCAAACTGTTCTGACATCAAATGCATCAAGTAAATATAAAGTGTCCTCTTCTATAAGAACTGACTTTGTAATCTATGTGTCATCACAGACTTTCTGACTGTGAACTCTCAGAGAGTCACTGTGACGCTCTGGCCTCAGCTCTGAAGTCCAACTCCTCCCATCTGACAGAGCTGGACCTGAGCTGGAACAACCTGCAGGATTCAGCAGTGAAGAAGCTGTGTGCTGGACTGGAGAGTCCAAACTGTAAACTGCAGACTCTGAGGTCAGTTCACTGACTGTTCATGCTGTTTTTATGTAAATATTCAATTTAAATCTTTGACTGATGTTTTCTATTTTTGGATGAATGAATTTCCAAATGGTTGAATAATTGTTGGAGTCACAGAAAGTGCAGAAATCAAATGTTTGACAGTTTGTGAGCTTCCACAGACTCACATTGTGGTCCATCAGTCAGTGAAGATGGCGTCAGTGCTGATGAGGCTGTAGAGTGTGTGACGGATCAGAATGAGGTTGTTGAAGATCTGATGATAGCAGATAAAAACAGGCTGCAGAGAGTTTGAGCTTCTGTGGAAACAGAGACTAGAGACAGGTTAGAGAAAGGAAAGAAAGACGTGAACGCAAAGTTCAACAAAGATGAAGTGAAGAACTGTGATGATCTTCATGATATCAGAAGCTGATATGGCTGCTACAGACAACCCTCACAGCTGCTGTGCTGTGCATTAAACCAGAGCTCAGAGTAAGAAACAGCAGCCTGACACAGGCCAGAGCGTCACAACAAAACAGGATTCAAGGATCCAAGGAGTCAAACATAAGCTGCTGTAACATGGTTCCCATGAGTCCTTGAGATCCTTGAAAGTTTGTGAATTGGACAGTCTGTCCTTGTTGAGCTGCAGTGGAGGAATAGTAACTCAAAGAGTGAATTTGGCCCTCAAGAGGTGGAATGATGACTGCCACCAATAACTCTGTGAATGTCCATGTGGCTGCTGTTTGAAGACACACTTGAACAAATGTAGACCTCTCCTTTGAATGACATTTACCTGCTAAGACAGCAAACACAGTCAGAAGGTCATGGAATAAATAATCAGCTGTTTTTAGTCCAACATGTCTGATTTGATTTGATCCTCTAATTCCAGACGTGACTGAGATCAGCAGCATGTTATTAATCTGTGTTGACATGAATGGTTGTCTGAATGTTGTGCTGACGTTTGGATGATGTCTGTAGAAGGCTGACATTATGATGATCCACAATAACACAATGACAAAGTCACGCTGCTCATGTTAGAGAAAAGCTCATTGATTAGGACATAGTAATGTTGAGCTGCACATTTCAAACCTGAACACATCTGATTGGATCATAAATGGATTTTTATCAACATCATTTATTCTTTATTCAGATTGAAGGACTGCAGTTTGTCAGAGATCAGCTGTGCTTCTCTGGCCTCAGCTCTGAAGTCCAACTCCTCCCATCTGACAGAGCTGGACCTGAGTCAGAACAACCTGCAGGATTCAGGAGTGAAGAAGCTGTGTGCTGGACTGGAGAGTCCAAACTGTAAACTGCAGACTCTGAGGTCAGACACATTTTTTCCGTCTGTGCTGAGATTAATATGATGTGAAAGTTGTGCTGACACTAAACTGCAGACATCAGGCTGATATTATACTGATCCACACTGAGTATCTGAATGCTAAAGTCTGTTTTCTTCTTCTGTGGTTTTAGTCTAGACTGGATAATTCACTCTGAACCTCTTCAACTTTTTATCTTATATTTCACATCATGTTTTTGTTTAAATAAATGAGAATAAAATACATAAATACAATAAATCAATCAATAATCTATTTCAGCTGTCAGACAATAACAAATATATTCAGTATTTTATTTTTCAACATTTTGATGAAGTTATATGATGCTGATCTTTCTAAACCTTCTTCAGCTCTGAACAGATTATTAAACATTGAATGATTTCAAGCAGGAACATTGTCTTCTAAACTTACATCATTTATTCTTTATTCAGATTGTGGAGCTGCAGGTTGTCAGAGATCAGCTGTGCTTCTCTGGCCTCAGCTCTGAAGTCCAACTCCTCCCATCTGACAGAGCTGGACCTGAGAGGAAACAACCTGCAGGATTCAGCAGTGAAGCCTCTGTCTGATCTTGTGGAGAGTCCACACTGCAGTCTGCAGACTCTGAGGTCAGTAGAGGGTTGCAGTCAGTCCATGTTGGTCTCAGCAGTATTGTACTAAACACAGTTAGTATCAAAGCACAGATCCAGTATTTCCTGTAAACCTCCGACCTTCTCAGCGGCTGCTTTCCTCAGTGAAGCTGTGAGAGGAGAACGCTGACAGGCTTCAGGATTGGACAGAAAGACAGAGAGAGAGAGAACAGTCAGCCAATCAGATGAGAGAGAGAGAACAGTCAGCCAATCAGAGTTCATCTTTGTCACAGCTCTCAGATCAGTGTGATGAAGCCTGCAAAGAACCATCATTACATGTAGTGAGCATGTGGTCTTTGTACAGAGCAGAACCTCTGCTGAAGTCCAGTAAGCACAGCTGAAAATCACAGTGAGCAGTGAACATCTCTCTGTTTCTGCACTGATGATGCGTTCAGGGACTGTCAGCACTTTATTTCCACTGTGTGCTTGAGTGAAATGTGCAGAGTCAGCAGACTTGATGCTCAAAGTCTCTGCAGGTCTGTGAGCTTCACTCCAACACGTTAACATGAGAGCTGACAGGAAGCTGGCTACGCTACACAGCCGCTCCACCTGTGTGTGAACAGGACTGAAGTCCTGCTGCTCTTTATACTGGATGTGCTGCATCACTGACTGACAGCTGATGAAGGGAGTCTCTGTGAACAGGATTCATGACTTCTGTTGTCTGTCTGCTTCTCTCATCAGGTGGAAGTGGTGAGAAAGGTGTGTGTGTTGGTCAGCTGAGTCCTGATGATCCAGAGAGGTTGAAGCAGCAGCATCAGCTCTGACTGGGCCATGTTACTGGGAGGTGGAGTGGAGAGGAGAGCTTCATCCAGCAGAGACTGACGGAGGAATCACAACACGTGGAGATGACTGTCAGTGCTGCAGTCTGAACTGCTCTGAGATCAGCTCCACTGTCACACACAGTGTCAAGTCCACCATCATCATGTGTGTTCCTCTGGATCATGTGACAGAAGATCATCAGTGGATCTGGACTCCTCCACTCCTTCTGCTCCACACTCAGACACCTCCTCCACCTGGAAATGTATATTTTGATTAGTATTAGGAGAACACTCACACTTTATTTTCAGTGAAGTCATTTAAACAGCGTTCCCACATGAATCAGGTGTTTTAATGGATCCAAATCAGTGACTCGGTCCAAATGTCTAAACACAGCCTGTCACTGGAGGTGAAGAGGGCGAGGGACAGAGCATCAGAGAGAGAGAGAGAGAAGAGAGGCTGAAGAAATAACAAAGATGGAGGAAATGAAACAGACAGGAGACATCACTGCACTCGTGTTTGTGTTCTAATGGTTTATGACGTCAGCTCCGTCAGCCGTCGATTTTCTGTTCTATTCGTTAAATATCCGTTTATAATGGTTCATAAAATGAATTCATGTCAGTGAAAAGTGTCGATGGCAAACTAATGTGTGTTATAAAGTATGTTATATTATAACATATATACACATATATAATGTTATAATGTTATAAAGTATGTTATATTATAACATATATACACATATATAATGTTATATTGTTATATTATAACATATATACACATATATAATGTTATAATGTTATAAAGTATGTTATGTCGTTCATCACAAAGAGGAATCACATTATCAACATGTTGGCTACGTTAAATTAAATATATATTATTCCCTCAATTAAAATGACATCAAATGTTTTGACTGCACAGCTCATTGAATCGTTTTGTATTTAAGATCATTAAACATGTTTTATATGATGTAATCAGTTGGATGTTGGCCTGTTACTCTGATCTTTTAATAAAAATCTATCTATCTATCTGTCTGTGCAGTAGGTTGACTCAGACAGGAGGCGGTTACAGAGTTGTTGTTCCTTTGTTACAGAGCAGAGACAGAGTGAGACATAAAATGAACATGAGCTTCAGATTTGAGCTGCTGGCAGATTTGTTGACGTCTGACTGGTTTAGATTTAAACAGTTAGTGAACAGAGTATTTGTTTGTAACTTTTATTGGTCATTTCTTCATTTTTAAATGTTTATTGTCGTCTCCACATTGTCTTATCGGCCTCTTTAAAGAGGTTTGCTGTACTGTGCTGATATTCAGTATGCACAGTATGAGTGTAAGTGATATTTACATAAATCATTTATAATTTACAGGTAATGTTACTAAGATTTCATGTCTGGTTTCATTCTCAGGTGATTAACTTGTTTAACACTGATTGGACTACACTTACCTGGCGCGTCACGTGACGCTCGGTGACGGCCAGGTGATCTGTCTGTTTGACGTGCCAACGTCAGAAACCCCCCGCGGCGCCGCCGACTCTTTCATCATGTGACGCCTGCAGAGAGGAGGAAGCGGCGCGGACCTCTCACTCCGCCGCGGCTTCCGAGTACCGACTCCGGCCTGGCTGGATGTCTCTAATAAACAAACAAGCAGAAAGACTCCGGCGCCGTCACAGCTCTCCACGGACCGGATGTCATGAGCCATGCTTCCGAGGAAACACGACGTGTTACGGACGGACACGAGAAGCGAGCTTAAAGGGAGGTGGAGCTCATTTGTAGTCCTTGTGGTCAAAGAACGAAGTGATGCACCTGGCGTTGATAGACGATCTTCGGCGGAGCTAGCCGGCTAACTACTAGCTCAAAGAGACGCCATTAGTTGGGTGAAAAGCAGCTTCGCATCGGGGTGAAAGGGGAAGTAGCTCGCTGTTCGGACCCGGTTCTCTCACACCTGTTGGTCCACACTGATAAAAGTCCGCCTCTCTTATGCTGTCGACGTGTTTTCGTCCTGATTTTATCCGTTTTTCTAAAGTCGGAAGCTGATGTGAGCTACGCAGGACTTCAGTTCAAGACGGGGGGTTAGCATTAGCGGCGCTAGCTCGGTAAGGCTTGTTTTGATACATCCGCGGATTCTTCAGCAGACTGCCCAGCGATGGCGGCGGGCGGGACGGGCGGAAAAACCTACTCGTTCAAGGTGGTGCTGCTGGGGGAAGGCTGCGTGGGGAAGACGTCGCTGGTGCTGCGATACTGCGAAAACAAATTCAACGACAAACACATCACGACTCTACAGGTAAGGCAGCCCAGCTAACCCGGGTCAGCTAGCTGCTTGTTGTTGTTGTTGTTTTTGGGTGGAGGTGGAGGTGGAGGTGTTTGTGTCGCTGTCACCTGTACGTGTGTACGCGTGTTGCGCAGCCTGAGCTGTCCCGGGAGAGCGGAGTTATTGCGAAAGATGATGACGGAGGTGAAAGCCGAACGACCAGTCCGCTGAGACACACCTGTTTGAGACTACGTCCAGGTTTTAGACAGTCTGCGGGGTCTCAGAGACTACGTCCAGGTTTTAGACAGTCTGAGGGGACGTCACAGAGACTACGTCCAGGTTTTAGACAGTCTGAGGGGACATCACAGAGACTACGTCCAGGTTTTAGACAGTCTGCGGGGACGTCTCAGAGACTATGTCCAGGTTTTAGACAGTCTGCGGGGACGTCACAGAGACTACGTCCAGGTTTTAGACAGTCTGCGGGGACGTCACAGAGACTATGTCCAGGTTTTAGACAGTCTGCGGGGACATCACAGAGACTACGTCCAGGTTTTAGACAGTCTGTGGGGACGTCACAGAGACTATGTCCAGGTTTTAGACAGTCTGCGGGGACGTCTCAGAGACTACGTCCAGGTTTTAGACAGTCTGCGGGGTCTCAGAGACTACGTCCAGGTTTTAGACAGTCTGAGGGGACGTCACGGAGACTACGTCCAGGTTTTAGACAGTCTGCGGGGTCTCAGAGACTACGTCCAGGTTTTAGACAGTCTGAGGGGACGTCACAGAGACTACGTCCAGGTTTTAGACAGTCTGCGGGGACGTCACGGAGACTACTTCCAGGTTTTAGACAGTCTGCGGGGACGTCACGGAGACTACGTCCAGGTTTTAGACAGTCTGCGGGGACGTCACAGAGACTACGTCCAGGTTTTAGACAGTCTGCGGGGACGTCACAGAGACTACGTCCAGGTTTTAGACAGTCTGCGGGGACGTCACGGAGACTACGTCCAGGTTTTAGACAGTCTGCGGGGACGTCACGGAGACTACGTCCAGGTTTTAGACAGTCTGCGGGGACGTCACAGAGACTACGTCCAGGTTTTAGACAGTCTGCGGGGACGTCACAGAGACTACGTCCAGGTTTTAGACAGTCTGCGGGGACGTCACGGAGACTACGTCCAGGTTTTAGACAAATTAAATGTAATTACATTTTAATTAAATCAAACATCCTCACACATTTCTGATTAATTGATAAGTTGAGAATATAATTGACTCGTTAGTTATTATAATACATAAACAAACACCTGATGAAGTCAGGAGGAAGAATGTGAGTCTGTCGTTCATCATTAATAACGTGTTCTTTCATTGTTATTGTCGGCGTTCACTGTTGGACCGCAGACTGATGCTGGACGGACAAGCTGCAAATGAGTTTCACTTCCTCGTGTGTGACAGGTGCAGCTGTGTCTGTGGTTTGTACAGGAGGGTGGAAACTGACACAAAGTCTGTTCAGGTGTTCTTCATGGTAATTTTGAGGTTGTCATTTCCTGATGAACCATAAAAACTTGTTGATGATGTCATCCTGTACTAATTTTTCATCCAATCAAACGCTTTCTCTCGTCTAACGCCGCCAGAGCGAAGTGCTTCCTGTTTGATGAGGTTCTGTTGCTGTGTTCACTGTTGGACTGGACACTGCCGGTTCAGAGGTTCTGTTGCTGTGTTCACTGTTGGACTGGACACTGCCGGTTCAGAGGTTCTGTTGCCGTGTTCACTGTTAGACTGGACACTGCCGGTTCAGAGGTTCTGTTGCTGTGTTCACTGTTGGACTGGACACTGCCGGTTCAGAGGTTCTGTTGCCGTGTTCACTGTTAGACTGGACACTGCCGGTTCAGAGGTTCTGTTGCCGTGTTCACTGTTAGACTGGACACTGCCGGTTCAGAGCTTCTGTTGCTGTGTTCACTGTTAGACTGGACACTGCCGGTTCAGAGGTTCTGTTCGGTCCGGCCGTGTTCACTGGAGGTCAGACGCTGATCACCTCTCTAAATGTTTGTGTGTTTCACGTTTCTTTGCGTTGACTCGGTTTCACATTCATCATCACGTCGCAGTGGAAGTGGCCTCCGAGCTGATAAAGTCGTCCCTCTGTCAGGCACGCTCGGAGGCGGCTGCTCTGCCAATCAGACTGTTGTTTATCGGCTGTGCTCGGGTTACAGGAAGCTTCACGCTGACTGTAGATCTGAGGAGGAAAACAATCCATGAAGTGTGATGCAGCGTTTCCATGTGAGCGGCCAGAGACGGAGCATCAGTAATGACTTACAGCCGCTCTGGCTGAATCAATCCACCACAGCGCGTCTGATGTGTAAACTGGCGTTACGTTCACGCTCCACGCAGTGTGTCGGCCGGGCGCACTCGTGCTGCTGACCAGGAGCTACGGTGGCCTTCATGTGCCAAAAGAGGTCCTCGTTACAGCCGACAGGTAGTTGGCTATAATGAGCTGCTTCATGTTGTCTTTGATGGAAAGATTCAGCAGCTCTCTCGGCATGTTGAAAGGCATTCTGGGAAACGTAGGCGAATGATTGAGTCATTGAGTGAGTGCAGACGTTTCATTCACAACCTCGGCTGTGTTTGTAGGAAACAGAGGCATGATGGGATGAGTAAGGCGTCACATGGCGTTGAATATCTGCAGGGCTCAGACAACATTACACTTAATCCCATGTGAACTACAGCCCAGAGGTGCATTGTGGGATCACTGCTGGATAAGTGATCACTTTATCGACGTGACGCAGAGATTCTCCACAGCTCTCGTGTAAACACGTGATGATGGAGGACGGTGGAGAAGCTGTGGTCATCTCCCAGCACGAGCTCCGTGTGATTACAGCGTCATGAGACCGTTCACGGTGGACAGATGTTTCCGCTGTCGCTGTATCTGTTCATCCACCGTCGGATTATTCCAGCACAGCCGAGAGACGACGTGTTGGACCTCGCCCAAACGTAGCTTACCTCAGCAGAACCGAGTCCCATCCTGCCTGAAATGCAGGTCTGGGAATCGAACATACCGGTCCAATACAGGCCAGTGTTCCCCTGCGTGGTCATGGAGACTGTGATCCACTACAACCAGTTCAAGGTGTGCACGACACCTGCACGTTCAAATAAAACCAGGCAGCAGATAAAACTGAAGCCATGCAGCGGCCAATCAGAAGCTCTAATCGACCAAACAATTCCTTGAACATGAAGGAAAAGAAGTGTCAACTACACACACACACACACACACACACACACACACACACACACACACACACACACACACACACACACACACACACACACACCGTCGGCTGAACTCTGCTGTCGAGTCTGAATCGTGACAACTTGAACCTTTCACCCAGACGGACTTTGACCTTTTTATCAGAGCTACATTCAACAGCGCCTGCTCTCAGTTTACAGGTTTACATGAAGCTCGGCCGGTTTAACCCTTTAAACCTGGACGTAGTCTCTGTGACGTCCTACAGACTGTCTAAAACCTGGACGTAGTCTCTGTGACGTCCTACAGACTGTCTAAAACCTGGACGTAGTCTCTGTGACGTCCTACAGACTGTCTAAAACCTGGACGTAGTCTCTGTGACGTCCCCGCAGACTGTCTAAAACCTGGACGTAGTCTCTGAGACGTCCCCACAGACTGTCTAAAACCTGGACGTAGTCGCGTTATGCTGCACCTCTGTCTGAGTTATTCAGGCGTCACTTCTCTCCAGAGAGATTAGAAGTACAGCAGTATGTTAATCCACCAGAACCTCGACTAATAACGGCCCAACAGTGGAGAGGTCAAAGGTCACATGACTGTGAGGATGACCATGTGACCACAGTGTCTTGGAGGAAGCAGAGGATGAAGATGTGGTGGAGGAGATGTGTGACTTAAAAATGAAAGTTGGCATGTCTGGTCCAGTTTTAGACAGTCTGTGGAGACGTCTCAGAGACTGCTTCAAAGGATTAGCTCTTGTTACATTGTCGATGTTTCTGTGTGTAATTATCAAACCGATGAATGGTTAATTAATCCTGGTTGTGCCGTCCTCGTCCTCTGCAGGCGTCCTTCCTCACAAAGAAGCTCAACATCACGGGGAAGAGAGTTAATCTGGCCATCTGGGTAAGAACTGCGGCTGTTTTACGTGTCTGCAAACATAAAGCTGTCATCATGTGAAGCTTATGTGTGTGTGTGTGTGTGTGTGTGTGTAGGACACAGCAGGTCAGGAGCGTTTTCATGCGTTAGGTCCCATCTACTACAGAGACTCCAATGGAGCCATTCTAGTGTACGACATTACAGATGAAGACTCCTTTCAGAAGGTAACAGTTCGCCTGATGTTCTCTGATCTTCTGTTGATCCACCTCACGTCTCATTCTGTAAAAGATAAAAACACATTTTTAAAGTAAAGCATATGTAAATATTCTTAAAGTGAAGTGCTGTAATGTCTCTTCCTTTTTCTCCGGGATTTCTCCTCGTCTTTGTTTTTGCTGTAACAGTTTCTGTGTTTGCAGGTGAAGAACTGGGTGAAAGAGTTGAGGAAAATGTTGGGGAACGAGATTTGTTTATGTATAGTAGGTGAGTAACTGAGTGTCTGCAAGGCCACTACTCACTCTTCTCCATACTTACATATGCAGTTTGGTCACACAGACACAAGAAAGGTCTCAAATCGACCGGCTCAGCTGGGAATGGTGTGCTGTGACTTTTCTCAGAGTTTCACCAAAAATCACCAAAAACCAGGCCAAAGTTTACAATGGGTGTGTATTGGTAGCTAGAGTGGAGAGGGGGAGAAACATTTGTCAGAAAATACATTTGCAAACGGCTCTCGTGGCCACAAATGTCACTCTACAGAAATAATTTCTCCATAGAAACGTAGGAGAATTGTTGGGCTACGCAGCGATATCACTGCTGAAGCTGTCAGACTTCTGCCACCGACAGCCCCATCTACTCCCATGTAACCTGGAGAGGAGCACGGGGCACCTGTTCTTTCTCTCTCTCCCCAGGTCACATGTTTTAACTTCACACACTGAAATTGGGCATTCACATGGTCGACAAGATGAGGATGCTCACGGTCATTTGGGCTTTTTGATACCACCTACCGTTTGGCATTAGTGTCCACTAGTTGGAGGGAGTTCATTTAGAGACTTTCTGTGTCTCTCAGCAGTCACTCACACACAGACAGAGCACAGCTGCAGTTCATTACTCTGACCTGCAGCTGACCCTGGTTGCTTGGCAACCTCAAGCCTGCCTTTGACTAACTTAGTTGAAGTCTGTGTGCTGCTGCAGGGTCAGTAATAATGTATGGGCGGGGCCAGTTTAAGATCGACTTTATTGATCAACTTATTACAGAAGCTCATGAGGATCAAACTTCAGATTTTCCTGCTTCCTGTGCAGAGAGGGAAACAAAATCAGTGTGGCTTTTATGAACATTTAACGAGATCCTCAGACACTCATTTTCACTCAAATCAGATGCACACCTTTAAATATCAGACATGCTGTATATGAAGCAGTTAAAACAACACGAGCGAACAGATCGATGGATTTAAAGTTTCATCAGACAACACGAGCTGAAAATAAACAGACTAAATGTTTCTGCTCTGTTGGTTTTGTTGCTATAGCTTCTAAATATCCATGATTTGTCCGTGTCTTGTTGAGTTTAACTGGATTATGTTGTTGATGTTCTGCTCATCATGTGTTTGGGCCGGATCAATCTGCTGTTCTTAATGAAGCACTTAGTTACACGAGGATGCAGAACACAAGACGTAGCAGCAGCTAATCTTACTGACTAGTCCAGCAGCAGTCAGCCAGCTCGGCGTCTGTCTTTCAGCCTTTTATTTCACCAAGCTCTCACCAACCACTAAAAGTCAGTCCCAGATTTACTCTTGTCCGGCGGCTTCTTGCTCGCTCACTCTCTCCTTTTCTCTTCTTAGCTTCCTCCGTCAGCGTCCTCTTCACTCTCTGCTCCTCTGCCATTATGCCCTGCTGACTGCTGGGCCTGAAAACCTGGCTCAAAATGCCTGTGGTACAAACACTAACCCTCCCCCAGCTAACAGACTGAGCTAACATGAGCTAACAGCAGCTAACAGACTGAGCTAACATGAGCTAACAGCAGCTAACAGACTGAGCTAACATGAGCTAACAGCAGCTCCAGCTGTCAGCAGTTTACTTCACTGTCCATCATAAAGTCTGTAAATCACAGAGAGTTGAGGCGGAGCAGCCGGAGGACATCAGAGGGAAAACCAGAAAACATTTTCATCGGCCTTGTGTTGTCGTTGTCTTCTCTGTCGGTTCACTGACTGAATCTCTGTTCTGTCTGCAGGTAATAAAATTGATTTGGACAAAGACAGACACGTTTCAGTGGAAGAGGCTGAGAGGTACGAAGCAAAGTAACGAGTAAAACCAGACGCAGCGTGTCGATGGACGTTTGTTGATCTGTTTCTTGTTTGTAGTTATGCAGAGTCTGTGGGAGCCAAACACTACCACACATCAGCCAAGCTAAATAAAGGCATCGAGGAGCTCTTCCTGGATCTTTGTAAAAGTAAGACCTGAACCTGAACACACTCTATAACTGATGACGTGACGCAACACCAAAGTGAGGAAAATAAAGGAAGTGTTTATTTTTGGACTGCATCGCACACAAACCAGAGCGAAACAGCAACAGCTGTACGAGTGCCCACAGCTCGTTAGCTTAGCTTAGCATAAAGACTGGGAACGGGGGAACAGCTAACCTGGCTCTGTCCAGGACTGTTTACAGTCTTTATGCTACGCTAAGCTTGCTGGGTTTGGCTCCTGGCATCCCGGGCTCAGTCAGTTAAGTTAGCTACACGGCTGACTGAGCTAACCACAGTTAGCGCTTCACTACTTAGCAATGTTTACATCAAGTAATGGTAGCTAATGTTAGCTGTGAGCTACATTAGCACTAGCTCCAAACCAACTGGATCCTCAGTTTTAGCTTCATTAGCTTTGTTTAGCTTTAGCTCTGCTGCTACTGATCAATGTTTCCATCATCGGCTTCGCCTCAGCGCTGTCACGTTATTCCCTGACGGCCTCAGAGGCTCCAACCGGACCTGGTTCTGTTAGCCTGCTAATGGCAGACTCAGCTAGCAGCAGTGATTAATTAAGAACTAACCAGCAGTTAGCTACTTTAGCATGCGGTTAGGCTAAAGCTATCTGTCCATCATTAACTGTGTCCCTCTCTTCTTCGTGTGTTCTCAGGGATGATGGAAACGGCTCAGGCTGAGGAGAGGTTGAAGGGCAACGGAGCCAGCCAATCAGCATCAAGTAGGCGGGGCGTACAGATTGTTGACGACGAACCGCAAGCCACGCCCGCCGGAGGATGCTGCTCTTCTGGCTAACACACACACTCTGTCATACACACACACACACACACACTTACAAGCGTCTGTCGTCCAGCTGGGTTTTCTTTTTGCCGCCTCTGCTGCTAAGGAGCATGGGAAAAAAATCGTTTAAAATTGTTGCCTTTCAAAATAAAAGCGGCTCGTGGTTAAAACAGGTGACAGCCGTCACATTTTCAGCACTTTGACGCTTCCTGGATTCGAGTCGATAACTGAATCAGCTGTTTGTGTCTCAGCATCAATAAAAGAGTTTTAGGACTTCAGCAGAGATTTATTTACTTTGTTTTTTGGTTTTTATTTGGGGGAAATCTCTCGAGGGGTAACACACACATCCAAACACACACACACTGTATAAACCTCCATTAATCATATTTATCTCAAACCCAGAGGAGCAGCTCCACCTGCTGGACTGGAGTCAAACTTTAAACGACTACGAACGAAACGAATACGTCACCAGGAGCTTCAGTTCATCAAATTTAGACGTTAAAAATGTTTCCAGTTTTCTCGTAAACTTGATAATTAAAACAAAAATCATTTCTAAACAAAACAGACTTCAAAAATCTAATTTAGCAATTTAAAGAAATTAATTCTCAATGAAAACAAAAAAAATCTGTCAAAATGTTTTAAATTAAAAAACACAAAGTTCATAAATGATTAAAATCAGAAAAGCTACAAATCTGAAATCTTCCAATAAAACGATTCAAGAAATAAAATAATTTAAAACCAAATATTTCAGAATTGATTCAATTTTAACAAACAAAAAAACACGTTCGACATAAAAAGTTATTTAAGTTTAACCGATAAAATATCACTGAAGAAAATTTGTTGATCTCGTCTTCGAAATTTGGAAACATTTAATTCACAAAGTCGTGAAACAAAAACCAGCCGAGCGTCACTTCACGTTATTTCTGACATTAATTCTCTTTCTAATCCATTAATTGAGTTTCAGCTCTGAAGCGTAATGATGCCTTCCTCAACGTCGTGCAGCTGCTCCTCTTCCTCTACGCGACACATTAATGGTTTTTAAACCACACACACACACACACACACACACACACACTCCGGGACAGAAATAATACTGTGCATGTTTGATTTCTGTAAAAGGCTTCTCGGTTGTTTGTTTTACTTTTAAAAGAAACCATGAATAAAAAAACAACAAAAGTGAACAGCGATTATTTAATAAGTTATCTTCACGTGGCGTGACGGACGTCTGTACGTGAACAAAGTTTTCCTCTGTACTCACTGTGTACCTGTAACTGTTAATCTGCTAACTGACGACAAAAATCTGCAAACTTTCTGACTTTCTGGGAAAATCGACGCTCACAGAAGAAAAATCAAACTGTTCTGTTCATTCTGGAAAAATGGGGGAAAAATCAGAGCACTTTTTTTGGAAATGTAATTTTTTAAACTGCTCGTGTCAAAAGTGTTTTTGTAAAGATGATAGAACAATTATAACGATTTACACAACGCATGGACGTGTCGCACACATTGTCGTTATTTCATGAAATGTTTGTATTTTAAAATCAACGAGCTTCAGGACACTTTAAGAGACTACGTCCAGGTTTTAGACAGTCTCCGGGGACGTCTCAGAGACTACGTCCAGGTTTTAGACAGTCTTCGGGGACGTCTCAGAGACTACGTCCAGGTTTTAGATAGTCTGCGGGGACGTCTCAGAGACTACGTCCAGGTTTTAGACAGTCTGCGGGGACGTCTCAGAGACTACGTCCAGGTTTTAGACAGTCTGCGGGGACGTCTCAGAGACTACGTCCAGGTTTTAGACAGTCTGCGGGGACGTCTCAGAGACTACATCCAGGTTTTAGACAGTCTGCGGGGACGTCTCAGAGACTAGGTCCAGGTTTTAGACAGTCTGCGAGGACGTCTGAGAAACTACGTCCAGGTTTTAGACAGTCTGCGAGGACGTCTGAGAGACTAGGTCCAGGTTTTAGACAGTCTGCGGGGACGTCACAGAGACTATGTCCAGGTTTTAGACAGTCTGCGGGGACGTCACAGAGACTATGTCCAGGTTTTAGACAGTCTGCGGGGACATCACAGAGACTACGTCCAGGTTTTAGACAGTCTGCGGGGACGTCACAGAGACTATGTCCAGGTTTTAGACAGTCTGCGGGGACATCACAGAGACTACGTCCAGGTTTTAGACAGTCTGCGGGGACATCACAGAGACTATGTCCAGGTTTTAGACAGTCTGTGGGGACGTCACAGAGACTACGTCCAGGTTTTAGACAGTCTGTGGGGACGTCACAGAGACTACATCCAGGTTTTAGACAGTCTGCGGGGACGTCTCAGAGACTAGGTCCAGGTTTTAGACAGTCTGCGAGGACGTCTGAGAAACTACGTCCAGGTTTTAGACAGTCTGCGAGGACGTCTGAGAGACTAGGTCCAGGTTTTAGACAGTCTGCGGGGACGTCACAGAGACTACGTCCACTAGATGTTGCCAAAGCTCCACCGGGCTGAAGTCTTTAGGTTAAAAAGAAAGTAAAAGAAACTGTGCGTTGAAAATAAACTGAACGTTTTGATTGACGTGTAGGAAGTGGACAGACGCAGACGGAGTTCGTTTGACTGTTTTTATTGGTGGCACAGATCGAGAGTTTGAGCAGAAAAAAATCAAACATGATACAAAAAAAGAATTTAAAGAATATTTCCCTTTCCTTCCTGGTTCAAACTTTCACTGGCTTATTCATCTCAGCTTTCTTCAAGCAGTCAGGTTTTCTCCTTTTTATTAGAAAATATAAATGTAACTTTAATAAAAGCCTCAACCTCTCATCGTTTGACAGGGAAATGTGGATTATGTTTTTAGGATGTGCATATAATCTAGTGATTACACAGCTGATGACAGTAACAAAGAAATACAGGATATATTTAAAAAAACTAACAGGCGAGAGCGACCACTTCTTACTTTGTATCTTTTGGTCCTCCAGAGTCGGGAAACGACGTCTAACTAATGAACCATAAAAAATATAATGTGGTTTCAGTGCTTCTACAGAGCAAACTAAGTTTTTGGCACTTTGGGTTAAAGGCCGTCTGCTGCGGAGCTAAACCAGGAGGAGGAGAGTCTGCCGGGAAAACACGAGTCGAGAAGAGCAGCCAAAAACTGCATGTCCAGAGAGGACGATGGCAAAGGTGTGTGTTTCAAATTTAAACTGTAAAGTTTGTTTTTAACCCTTCAAAGTCTAAAAAGATTTGATCTTTTACAGAATCGAGGATCAAGCTGACAAATGTACTGACGCATCCAGATGAAGATCAGTGCCAAAATTTAGATTTAAACTTAAATGACTTTCTACAGATTAAATCAGATCAGATTCATCTAATCTTATTCCTCTTTCAAATCCAAAAAAATCTGAATTTGGAGGAAATTTTAGATTTTTTTTCCACTTTTGCGATTTAAAAAACAAAAATATTTTCTCGTTTAGAAAAACAGTAAAAAAAGACAAAAACCCGGCAGATTATAGCAACTATACCTGATATCAATAAGCCACGCCCACCACAGTGCCAACCAATCGGCTTCACTCTCAGCTAATTTAAAGGAATAATGATTTGAAAGCTGCTTTGCGTTTAAAGGTGAAGCCCAGTGGGTTTTTGTTTCCATTGAACTCAGTAAAAGGCACTTTGGACCCCGCGGTCCTCTTAACTGCATATATCACCTAAAATTCAAGAATAAACAGAAACAACGTGAACTCCACGTCCTGAACAAGCTAACAGACGGAGGACAGAAGTGGTTGTGGTGGTGCTCCTCCTCTCTAGTACTGTGGAGGGTTGTGGAGCTCCTGGTATTTGCGTGGAGGTGTGGTGAAGATGGCGGGGACCGACAGCACCACGGTGGGTCTGTTGGGGTAACGCAGCTGGTGGATCATGATGGAGGACAGCGTCATGCCGAGCAGCTGGAGGGGAAGACGGGAAGGAGTCCAGGTTATTCCACAGTATCTGATATAAACATACTGTATATCTTTTATCCTCGTTTCCTGCCTGTACTGTTAAACGAGATAATTCATGAATTAACGCTCACCGCCAGAGCACCCAGAGTGAAGACGACACCGATGACGATGTCGGCGAGCAGCAGGACGTAGTGAAGGATGACGGGGAAGCAGGTCTGAAGACGGAGCAGAGAAAAGGTCAGTTCACTCACTTTCATACAAACGTGTTCGGTCTGAGTGGAAGCTCGCTCACCTTGGTGTAGATGGACATGGTGGAGCGAGACATCACGCTCTGTAAGGAGAACGTTCAAAAAACGTTAAAATAAAAGACGATTCACGAGGACGAGACGGCGGTTTGTGTGTTCGACTCACTCTGTAGCTGACAGTCTGACACTTCCCCTCCATCGCCTCCTCCTGGCTGCACGAGCAGGAGTCCGGGATGTTCTGCTCCCAGTCCTGATAACTGAACAGACCGCAGCAGTGCAGCTGAACACCACAGAAGAAGAAGAAGGTTAGTGATCAGACAAACCACTTCCTCTGCACGCCGAACAAACAGCGAGACAACACGACACATTTAAAATAAAAAAGTTTGTTTTTAACCTTTGAAGTCCCAAAATTTAGATTTAAATTCTGACTTTCAACAGATCAAATCTCTTTAAAAAGTCGGTGGACTGTCTCCAATAAAAAACTGAAACTGATCGTTAAAGTTCTTCCTCCTCAACATGGAAATATGATGTTTGCATAATATTAAAATAGTCCGCCTCCTCCCGGCTGCGTCTTTTGCATTCTGCCTGATGACACACCTGTCAGCCGGCCAGCCAATCACACCTGCGTGTACCTGAGTAATGCTGGGAGTGGAAACTGCTCGATCAACAGCTGCTGGTGAGCTGGAGAGTAAACAACGCAGCTCCGCGTCGAAAGGAAGTACGCAGTTATTAATATAATCAACAGTCACAACTTCCTGTTACCTGTCTCTGCAGACTGTCGGCCATCTCCTTCACCTCGTCTGAGGCTTTGTCCAGAGGCAGCAGCTCCTGAAACTTCTGCTCCACCACTCCTGCCAGCTGCACACACACACACACACACACACACAGTTTGCATGGCATCATGGATGAAGTTAATCATGCAGTGATTGTTTGTACACGAGGCTCGGCAGACTTCAGGTGAGATCTGTCTTTGTGTCAGACCGAACAAACCAGGAAAACACATCAGTGCTGCTGTTTCACAATAAAAGACTTCAACTGGACTTTTATTGTGAAGCAGCCACAGATGTTAGACGAAGAGCTGCAGGCGGGAACGCCTCGTTCTTTCAGGTCAGATGAAAAAAAGAATAAAGTTTTGTTTGTTTGAAGTAAACGAGGTCGCAAAGAGGAGGCGGCGGGCGTGGAGGCTCCGGTTACCTATCCGACCTTAACAACCGACATCAGTCTGAACAGGAAACACCGAACACTGTGTGTGTGTGTGTGTTACCCTGGGCCGGGCTGCAGCGGCGGGGATCCCAGTACGGAGCATCATCAGACTTCCACAAACCATGCAGACCAGGAACTGTTGAAGGGGACAGGAAGAGGCCGTTACCACGGTTACAGAACTATCTGATTGGTCAAGTAGGCGTTTAGAATGAGAGAGCACACCTGACCCAAACACACCACTCGTTGATACAGGTGTGTAGCTCGTTGATACAGGTGTGTAGCTCGTTGATACAGGTGTGTAGCTCGTTAATAAAGGTGTGTAGCTCGTTGATACAGGTGTGTAGCTCGTTGATACAGGTGTGTAGCTCGTTGATACAGGTGTGTAGCTCGTTAATAAAGGTGTGTAGCTCGTTGATACAGGTGTGTAGCTCGTTAATACATGTGTGGAGGGGTTCAGCACTCTGAGCAACAATTTAAGAATAATGTTTTTTTCAAATGAAATCTGTGGATTTCATCGTCTACGCTTTATAATATCATTCAAAGATTCAGCCAATCAGAAGAAAGCTCTGTAAAGGGGCTGAAAGTTTCCTTTAAATTTCCAGAAACATTCCAGAAACTCCATGGGAATTATGTAAATTTATGTGAATTAACTGTAAAGTATGAGTAATTTAAACAAACTGTATCATATCCAATCATCAAGTTTGGATTATTTTATTGAACAATATTGTAAAGTGTGGTCCAGGTACAGAAATCACCTGTGCAGGTAGGGGGCGTGGCCTCAATAGCCCTGCAGTAAACAGTGTGCTATGTGCATGTGACTGAGGAACAGCAGATATTCAAGTTACCTGCAGGAAATCTGGCTGATTTAGTCAAGATGATGTTAAAATATATTTTCCAACTATATTTAAGTTGACTCTTAAAGGGCCGGCCTTTGATTTGGTAAATTCCCGTTTGTTAAAATAAGATCCCATGAATTCTTGTAGAAAGTTTCCAACAGAATTTTACAACCTTCGCACTGAGTTGCAAATAAAACACAGACTGTACATATCGACGCCCACAAGTTGTTGTTTTGTCAGCCGCTCTCTAATGGTGTCTAACCACCTGTTCTGATTCCATCTGTGTCAGCTGTGCAACCGTTTTCCAACCACTGTCTTCTTCATTTCATGCATGTATGAAAATCATTTCAGAGTTTTCATACATATTAAAGCTTGATTGACTTTTAAGCATTTTACTCTGCACGCCTCCGGGCCAGTAATGACGTTAAGGCGTGCTCTTTAATGTCATGTTGCTTAGTTACACAATAATGTACAAAAAGTCACGGATTGCAAGAGTCTTTCGGAAAAACTCGATTAATCATAAAAATTTGAGCTTTGAGCAAAACAACGTCCAAATATGAAACATTTTGATTATGTTTTTATCTGTGGGTCTGCTTTAACTTTTAAATAAGATGGCGTGCTTTAACCTCAATATTGGCACGCTTGCTGTGCCAATATTGAGGTTAAAGCACGCCATCTTATTCAACTGTCAAAATTTGAGTTCTTTTAAGGAGGCAAACCGAGTTAATAAATGTTTCTTCACGTCTTTCTCTGTGCTCACCACAATCAGGGACACTTTGCTCTCCTTGTGGGCGCCGTAGGCTCCCAGGATGGCGATCACCATGGTAACAGAGCCCACGAGGTAGAGGATGATGAGGCCGGTGGTCCGACCCTCGAGCTGTTGGGAAGAGACGATCAGACAGATGAGTATTTCGTGTGTGTGTGTTTGTTTTTCTGTTGGTGAACTTGACGTTTGTCTCGTTCTTACGCTTTCTCCTCCCTCGATGTTCGTGATGACCTGAGACAGCAGAGCGAGCGAGATGATGACGCCGCCGATGATCTGGAACAGAAAGCAACATGGGAAGTGAAACTTTGCCACGCCAAAGTAAAAGTCCAGGAAAGCATCATAAGATGGGGCTGAGGAGAGATTTATATTAGACTGATGGATCAATGAACAAGACAAAACAAACGTCATCTCGACTCGTGATCTCTAATTAAATACTTTGTTGTGCAGAGCTGTACCCGGCTCCTGAAGATTAAGGCCGGGGTTTCAGATCAATCAGCTTTTTACAGTTAACTAATTATTTGACCTCTTCTGTTCATCGATGGAGCGATGAACGTTTCCTCATGACGTCGGTGGAAGTCATCTTTATTTATAGCAAACTACACATATATGAAGTTCAAACTTTGACACGCATTCCTAGAATTCAGGAAACTGCAGAAATGATAAAATGTGTTTCTGGGTAATAAAGTGACTCTGATCTGCGTCACATTGCAAAAGACCTGATGACTGCTCAGGGTCTCTCTCAGTTCTCTGTACTTACAGTAAATACAGACCAGGAGCTTTTATTTTGAAAGAGGTCCAAACTAAAGCTTCATGCAGAACAAAACAGCTGCAAACTATTAAAGTGAATTCTTGTTTATCGGCAGACTGAGACGGAGAAGAAAACTAAAGAGAGTCAGAGCAACAGAAACAGACAGGACGTCAAACCAAAAGACTGGACACGTTCAAACATGAAATAACACAGTAAAGTATGAAAAAAAGGAGTTTACAATGACCAGGTGAGCTCATTGTGTCATCCACAAACAGGTTTAAACTCACGATGTAACATATGAACTATACACACTTTTTACAGCTTTAACAATGAATTTAAATACGAATTAACATCCAAACATTGTCGTGTTCCTCATTAACAGACTTAGTTAAGCACACCTGCTGTTTCATGTGTATTATAGTACAAATAAACACTCATAACAGCTACAAAGGCGTAATAATAATCATAATAGTGACATAAAAACTGATAAAAATGAAGATTTGAGTGTTTTTTTGTAACAAAAGTCAGCCAAACATCCTCGACGGACGATGACTGTGCACATTTTTGTCACCCACAGGCAGATTTAAAGTTATAATACTGTGATACTTCAAACATTACAAACACACATTTATCACTTTATAACGCTTCTGTTTGAGTTTAACATGTGAACATGAATTAACAGCCTCATTCTAAGCTCCCGTGTTGTTTTCTGGATGTGTGTGTGTGTGTGTGAACGCAGTTCAGGTGTGTCTCTGACGAGGCCACACTCCTGCACTACGCACTTTTTATTCACCGACAGCTCCGGACGACCGGAGACATTTTAACGGTTATTAAACGCGCCAACTCACCGCGAAGAAGATGTTGAAGACGGTGAAGATGCGCTTGAGGCAGACGTTGATCTGAGACATGTTTACGGACTGAACACACACACACACACACGAGAAGACCTGGGCAATGTTTCTGCTCCGACGGCTGCGGCTCTCAGTGAGGACACAGCCGGGGGGGGGGCTGTAAGAGCCGGGCAGGGAGGCGGACACAGCCGGGGGGGGGGGGGCTGTAAGAGCCGGGCAGAGAGGCGGGACACAGCCGGCCGGGGGGGGGGGGGGGCTGTAAGAGCCGGGCAGGGAGGCGGACACAGCCGGGGGGGGGGGCTGTAAGAGCCGGGGGGGGGGGGGGCTTAAGAGGGCTTCTAGGAAATACAACAAAGGGGAGGAGGAGCCACTCCGTCCCCGAAAAGGAAACATCCGGTGGTGTTGATAGCGGAGGTCGGTGGGAGGGACGGCCGAGGGAGGGGGCTTCATTCCGGGAAGAGAAGTGGAAAATTCCCGTTGTTCTGACACACTGAAGGTCTGCAGGAAGAGTTCAGTCTGACTGACTATCCAGCTAACACAGGCTGGCAGTACATGTCCTGTTCATCTGTGCTGTGCTTTGAGATGACACAGTTAGGCCACGTTCAGGTTGGACAGGGACACCTGCGCTTCATGACCCGTCCACCTGAGGCTGGCTGCAGAGGTCAGTTCTCTCAGACATACAGGCGTGCACAGGTGACGCGGTGACGATCAGAGTTGAAACTTCATTATTTATGGAAGGTGATGTGATCACATCTGTTTGGCAGGCACACGGGAGCATCTGAGGTCTATTTGTTCAGTGAAATTACAGACGTTTACAAGCCAAAGTCCAAGTGGAAGTACCTGAGAGTCTACAGGTGATTCAGGTACAGGTGATGGTCAGCTGTCTTTCTTTCTATGTCTACAGCTCATCTCAGAGAAGAACGTGACCTGATGTGACCTCAGATGTTCTGTTCGTGTAGGATCCTGTTAGCGCTGGCCTGAAGCCAGGACAGAGACTTAAGACTCGAGATTTGGGACTCATGAACAATCTTTATTTTATTAATAACATTCAAGGTTCTACATTTAAAATGCAGCAGAAGACAGTCACTATGAGCTCGAAGACTCCGATCATCTGGACCAGCCCAGAACTCTTTGACCCATGTCACTGGATTGTATCTCGTTCTGATTGTGACCCTGGATGGTTCTGAACATGCAGGCCCAGCCCAGTCCTCTTCAAAGCAGCAGGGATATTTGAAGCTTCATGGTTTGGTTTCAGTGGTGATGGCGGTCTACAGGCGCTGGTAGGCAGGCGGTGGGTCGATGAACATCATGGGTAAGGGCGCCGCGTGCGACCCATTGCAGGTGTTGATCTGGTAGATCATCAGTGAAGACAGCACCGAACCCAGCAGCTACGGGGGAAACACGCTGAGCTTAGTCTGTGGAAACACACTCACATCAAGTCTTTTCTCTGTACCTGACGCACAGATGAAAAATGATATCCAGCTTCTCACCTCTGAGGCGTGTGAATGTGTTTAATAACTCACCGCCAGGGCGAGCCCAGAGAAGACCGCGGCCAGTGTGATGTTAGCATTTGTTCTAACAGAGTCCACGATGGAGGGGAAGCAGTTCTGATGAGGGTAGACGAGAGAGAAGACGCAGGTAAACTGACCCGTCATAAGCCACGCCCCCGTTTGCTCTGTGCTCCAATCACAACTTCTTTTTCCGTAAACTTTATTGTTTTCTTTAAAGCAGACATGTTTCAGCTGTTCTACATGAAGATTTTTGAATTTGGGGTGTTAAAGACGACAGCCGCCTCCCCAGTTAGTGTTAGCTCGTGCTAATCGACGCTAACAGCTGTTCAGTGTCTCATGTCAGCTTTATTTGCTCCGTGATGCACGCTAACATAACGGCAGTAGTTTGTTTTCAGGGCCTGACTCTGGTTCAAACAGATAAAGGTTGTAACGTGTATGTAACAGGGTACGTGTTCTTCCGGCACCTGGCCATGTTTCTTCCAGTGCTGCTTGAGCTCGACTGTTGTCACGGTAACCTGACGACAGGGCGGAGCAAGCTAGCAGCTCGTTAGCATTTAAAGGGACAGACGCCAAAAGCTGCTGTCCAAGTGTTACAGACAGGGTACAGAGAGAGACGCTGTGTTTGATCAAGACATCTGAGAACTGTGTAAACTTATCTAAGTACATAACTAAATTCTGTGTACTGACCTGTCTGTAGACGGACTTCTTCTGCCAGAAAAGGTTTAACAGGAAGTTCTGGAAGGCGAGACGGAGAGACAAACTCAGTGTTTCTATCTTTGTGAGGACTTTTACACTCACACACAAACACACAAACTGAGCATGTGAAGTGATTATATTCAGACGAACATGATCTCTGATGAGGAGGACGCTTATCGGCGTAACTCACTCTGTAGCTGACTGACTGACACTTGTCCTCCATCGCCTCCTCCTGGACGCACAAACAGGAGTCGGGGATGTTCTGCTCCCAGTCCTCGTAACTGAAAAGACCACAGCAGTGCAGCTAAACACCACAGAAGAAGAAGAAGGAGAGCTAGTGCCCCCTACGGGCTGCAGTGTTCATTACACTGACAACAGATCTACATCCATCGTCTCGTCTAACTCTTAAAAGTTGATTTCTCCACGTTTATTATTGTTGTGAGTGTGTGAGCGTCTCACTGATGTCTGCAGAGCTTCGGCCCGTTTCTGGACGTCGTCTGAAGCCTGATCCAGTGGAAGAAACGAACGCCACCTTTCCTCCACCAGAATCTCCAACTATAAACACACGTAAGAAGTGCAGCAAGTGAAGGTAATTTGATATGATGATGATGTGGGTACCTGGACTGTTACCTTGGGTCGGTCTTCAGCAGCATGGACTCCAGCTCGGAGCATCAGCAGAACTTCAACGACGGTACACACCAGGAACTGCAGAGGAAGAGGAATCAGTTTTATACGTGCTAGTATAAGAGTTGATGTGTGGTGCACTCAGAAGAGGACTTCAAGTCCTCAGTGGTCGTCTGAAGGTGAGGGACAGCCAGCATTGTGAAAATGGCAGCAGAGGAAGCTGCTGGAGCTGAAGAAGTTGAGGTGTATACCTCAATACACAAATGTAAGTTGTGCATGTGTTTTATTTTTTTAGTTTGGCAGTCAGGTGTACTGTGGCCTCACAGATCTCACAAGCTAGCTTCCACGTGTTCAAAACTCTTGTTTTGACTCTCGCCATCTGTTTCTGGCGTTTCTGCTCACCACGTTCAGAACCACCAGGTTCTTCTGATGAGCTCCACGGGCTCCCAGGATGCCGATCGCCATGGTAACGGAGCCATGGATGTAGAGGATGATGTGACTGGTTGTCTGGCCTTTAAACTGGATAACAGAGAGTTGATTGGTTGGTTAGTGCTGTGTAATACATATGTGTTTGTGTGTCTCTCCAGTGTTGGCTTACATCACTTCCTCCATGTATGACGTCCTGTGATGGGAACAGCTGAGCCAAGGCGACGATGAAGACGAGACCACCCACAATCTGAAGCACGGGAGAGAACAGCAGGAAGACGAACACAAAGTGAAACAAGGACAGAAGAAGAACTTTATCACTGGCTGCAGTTTCATTTTATGCTGAAGGCTCATCGCTGTCTGTGCTGAGGCGTGTGATATTTCCTGTTGAATCACATGATGATTAAAAACATCAGTAATCAACAGACAGCCTCTTATCCAGTGAAATGCAGAGCTGTTTTCCTCTTTAGTTTAAATACCTGACTCATAAATGTACCTCGTCCATCTCACCAGCAGAGGTCACTCATATTCTCTCTGCTGTGGCTGCAGATCCACTTTGTGTCTTCTCAAAAAAGCTTCAGACATTTTCCTGACTCAAAGTCCAGTTACTCACCACGAGGAAGATGCAGAAGACGAAGAGGAGATACCGGAGATGGGGGTTGACCTGAGGCATCCTCCTGCTGCTGGTGGTGGTGGTGGTGGACGGAGCAGAGAAACATCCAAATGTGCAGTGATGTTGATGTGAGATGACTATCGTTCAGAGCAGGCGGTGAAAGTGAAACCAGGAGTCAGACGATGGGCAGGGCTTCCTGTAAAAGATGGATGCTCCTTAAGAATTAGAGCATGTGGAGGAGACACGCCTGAATTTGACAATATCTACTTTTGGTCCGTCAACCAAAGACTGGTTTCACTGTTCCCCCTAAAAAGGTACAACATGAACACAGAGATTAATTCTTGACCTTGCGACCACATCTATGATAAAATAAGGTGTACTTGCAGCATTTTCTCATTTTTCCCATATTCCTTGGCCTCCTTCAGTGAATCATATCAAACAGATACAACTAAAATGTGAACCTTGAGTTTGAAGTCATTTTCAAAGAACCATCGTGCTATATCCTGCATGCACACTGGTATCAGAGTATTGGTCTTATTTATTTATTTTTTGGTGAGTTTGCAGATGTTTGCTAAACTATGCAGACATAACCTGCCATATAAACATCATATGCAGGTTTCTGATCCCTGTTTGTCATGTGCTGTGGTGGTGGTGGATATTATAAAATGTAATTTTTACTTTTGAATATGTAGAATTTTAGGATGTTACAACTGTTGACTTATGATACAAATCGGTGCTAAATATAATATATAATAAGTGGTAAAATGAAGAGCCATTTGGGAGCCGAAGGAGCCGACTCTTCTTGGTGAGTTAAGTCAAATGATCCGAGTCCCTAAAAAGAGACGAACTTCCCATCACTCGTTAACGATAGCTAATGTCTCATAATTATATCCATTTACAGAGGTCGGCTGTTCACTAACTTGATGGTTAATTGGTGAAAGGGAAGATTTAGTAACTGTTACTGTTATATCACTGACTTATAGATACAACTAACGGTCTGATATGAATTTTTTCCCGCTCGGCTGCTTCTAATCACGGTTTGTACGATACGACATGCCGCCATTTTGGATTAAAACCGCTCATGTAATGACGCAGCATGCTAATTCTTTAGCATGCTACTTCGTATGTTACAGTTAACGAGCGTAGCTTGCTGAGGCTGCCGAGTTGTGACCACTCGATAATTAATTAATATTCATATTTACAAAGTGAGACAGACTGACAGTTGTAATAGATACGAATAATTTAGCCTACTTTGCTGCGTTAGCTTCTACGCGACCATGCTAATGCAGCTTTCTTTTTAGCATATATTAGCTACATTAGCGTAACCTCGACGCAGAGGCGAGGGTGTTCCAGTGCAATGAGTGACCGTGTTAACTGGTGTCCGTTAAAGTGTCAAAAGATACCTGAACTATATTTTACATATACATATATTATACTCTTCATGTTTTAACTCCTGACATAACTACGACAACCACAGGTGCATTGGGCTTGCGGTCACCAGATAACACGGTCACTCGTTACACCGAAACGCAGGTGAATTAGCTCAAGTTACTGTTTGAGGTAACCTTATTTTAAGTCGGTGTTTTGACCTGTTTGCGACCCTCCATAGAAGTTAAAGGTGAGATAATACGTTAATTTACGTATTTTATGACAATAAATCAATAACGTTAATTGTGTATTTAACTTAAAACAACCTGAATGTAACGTTCACTGCTAATAGTAAAAATAAATGAGGAAATGTTAAAAATAATTAAAAAATAATTTTAATGTTGATGATGCTCCTCTTCCTCCACCACGCCTCTTCTCCTCCCCTTCCTCTCTCCCTCTTCATCCCCAGCCTCCACCTGAACTCCATCTCAGACACACACACCTCTCCGTCGTCTCTCGGTGTCAGATGGAGAAAACCCTCCGCTTCTCCTCCTCCCGCTGCCGCTGAACAGCCGCTGTTCCTCCTCTAACCAGGCCGCTGTAGGACACCGAAAGGCGGGGGGAGAAGGAGCGTGGCTCGGGGCCGGCGTTGGGAGCGGATCTCCGGCAGCAGCTCTGGCAGCGCCTCCTCCCTCGTGCTGGTGCTGCATGCTGCGGAGCCACAGATAGATGAACGGAAATATACACCGTCTGCTTCCCTTGATGCACTGAGAGGAGCTGCAGGGGCCGATTTATTTCAGTTTGAGCCGCAGACAGAGGAAAGGAAGAGCCACAGAGGATTCCTCACCATGTTTCTGCTCTTGTGTCTGATATCACAGCTGCTGGTCACAGGTAAGCGCTGTTTTCTATACAAACACGAGCTGCAGTGGCGCTAACGTGATGATGAGCCTGTTATTTTATTAGACTGTAAAAATGCTGGTCACAGCGAGCTTACAAACAGAACATATATTTTTAAAGATATCTGTCATCAGTTAGTGCTCAAATAATGTTTGCTGCACGCCTTAAAAGCTGCTGCTTGGAGCATATTGTGCATTGAATCCTCACAACACAAGCTCAGCTCTAATGATGTGATAATACTGGACTATTAGGATATTTATATTTATAAAATATGCACAAACCAAAAACATCCTGCACTGCTGAATTTAAACATTTTGGATATTCTTGTATTTGGAGAGATCCCACAGATCCACACTGATATGAAGACAAAAACAGTGAGTCCTCACCATGAAGGAATGAATCATGCTGAAATGTTTTCTTATAGCCAAACCTCCCGAACACACTCTGATCCTGATATTCTCTCTGCGGCTGTTTGATGCATGTTTCCTCCCTGAAAACTGAATCCAGGTCAGAGGAACCGTCCACACATGAGGGCTCACTGAACTGGTTGCCTAACTGGCTCCCAGCTGCAGCTGCAACGGCCGTCAGACGCTGACTAATTAAGAATACATTTAGATTGACAGAGACAGTTTTATTTAGTTTGTGCGATTGTTCCAACGACCCACCTGTGACCACACCCACCTGTCAATCAAAGCGTCCACGCTCTGAATCCTGCATAACTTTAAGCCTTAATATAATGTGAACAGGTGAGTTGTATATAAATTCACCCTCAGTACAGTTGTCATGAACGGGGAAATTAGCTACAGAGACCAAAACTGTTTTTTGTACCAGGCTGTAAACATGTTTATTTCTGCTGTCTAACATGGGGACTTATGGAGACTGACTCACTTCTGCAGCCAGCCTCAGGTGGACGTTAGAGGAACTGCTGTCTGTGTCACCTTAACTTAGGCCCGCTGCACTCGTTAATGGCAGTTGTAGCTCGCTCAGCTACCCTCAGAATCCTCGGGGTAGCTTCGATTGACAGGTGTGTGCTCTACAGGTGTCTTAGCCGATGTTTAGATTAGCCGGAAGGCGGAAGAGACAGGACTACAAACATGGCGTCGGCCAAATGACTTTTTGACCTTTCTTTTTGCTCATCAGCTGGCATGACGACAGGTCGCCTCTGTAAACATTAAGACGTTGTTGACGAGTATTGCAAATATTTCTCAGCCATCAGAAGAATGGACAGAGGTGTGTGTGTGTGTGTGTGTGTGTGTGTGTGTGTGTGTGTGTGTGTGTGTGTGTGTGTGTGTGTGTGTGTGTGTGTGTGTGTGTGTGTGTGTGTGTGTGTGTTGGGGAGTGTGTGTCCCCACAGCGTTACCGGGTCAGCCCTCTCTAACTCCACCTGTGATTGGCTGACAGCTCCCAGGCGAGGCAGGGTCGACTCTTCTGTCCAATTACAGCTCAGAGTTGCACATAGCAACCAGGACGCTGTCACTAGGGAGAAAAGGAGCCAGAAAGAGCGAGAGGAGCTGTGTCAGCCCGTCTGAGAGGACTCGTTCAGTCAGCTGAAACCTCGTTAAAATGCTGCTTCCTGATATATTTAATTCAACGCAGCAGAATGTAACACGTGCATTTATTTTCGAGAACCAGCAGCTGGCTTCACAGAAACAGTCAGACAGATTTGTGGCACAGATGCAGCCAAGAAAAATAGTCCTGACTTCAGCAGGCAGACAGTCTGGAGGACACAGTTTCACAGTCGACGAGCGCTCTGTCAGCTCAGACTGTGACGAGGAACTTTAATCACTCTGCACGCAACCACAAGAAACACCCGCTGCATCTTTGGCTAATTAGCGAGCTTGTTAAACCTCAAACTACTACCGTGCCATTGGTGGTACACCACCTCCGTCTAGTCTAAGTGGCAACCATCATGCCACACAGCTTTAAGCCTTAAAGTTGCATTAAATTATGCTAAATTCATAACCTTGTGATGCAGGTGCACTTGCATCCAATCCAGTCACCTGGAGGTAGGTATGACATCTAAACGTATACTATTCACAACACCGCATAGATCCATTTAAACGTGTTGAATTAACTCATTAACTTAATTAAATGGAGGACAAAGGAGTACGTCTCAGCTGTGGTCCGCCTGCTGGAGCGTCTGCTCTGCGTTGTCTTTAAATAGATCTTCTCAGGTCTTTCAGTATGAACACGCCGCTGTAAACGTGAAGCCGGATGCTGCCGGAGGGGAAAGAAGCTTTACTTTTTCTCCTCGCAGGATAAATAAAGACTGAATGAATTATGCAGTGTTCACATTCATCACGGTTGGCTGAGTTCAGTTGGTGTGCCGGGGTTTCCTCTGCCTCTCAGCCCGTGTGCAGGCTCATGAAAGCCTCCATCCTGACCAAAGATGCTGCTAGCAGACAGACAGACAGAGACAGACACACAGACAGACACACAGACAGAGACACAGACAGAGACACAGACAGAGACACAGACAGAGACACAGACAGAGACACAGACAGAGACACAGACAGACAGACACACAGACAGACACACAGACAGACACACAGACAGAGAGAGACGTGCAGACTGCTCTCATCTTCAATACTGCATCCTCCTGAATGTCCTGTGCTGGAGGACGACATGTTTAAAAAGAGCATCAGTCCTTAGAGGCTACGACATCACAGAGACTACGTCCAGGTTTTAGACAGTCTGCAGGACGTCTCAGAGACTACGTCCAGGTTTTAGACAGCCTGCAGGATGTCTCAGAGACTACGTCCAGGTTTTAGACAGCCTGCAGGACGTCACAGAGACTACGTCCAGGTTTTAGACAGTCTGCGGGGACGTCACAGAGACTACGTCCAGGTTTTAGACAGCCTGCAGGATGTCTCAGAGACTACGTCCAGGTTTTAGACAGCCTGCAGGACGTCACAGAGACTACGTCCAGGTTTTAGACAGTCTGCGGGGACGTCACAGAGACTACGTCCAGGTTTTAGACAGTCTGCGGGGACGTCACAGAGACTACATCCAGGTTTTAGACAGCCTGCAGGACGTCTCAGAGACTACGTCCAGGTTTTAGACAGTCTGCGGGGACGTCACAGAGACTACGTCCAGGTTTTAGACAGTCTGCGGGGACGTCACAGAGACTAGGTCCAGGTTTTAGACAGTATTCATCTCCCCTGTCGTCTTCTTCTCTCCTCAGAATCGTCTTCTGGTGATCACGAGCTTCATCTCTTCCCTTCTCGACGCTCCAGTCGTCTCCATGACCTGAACTCGCAGCACGATGTGGACAACCATCCCGAGTCCCACCACCTCCACCTCCACCACCACCATCAGCACCATCAGCACCCTGCCAGGTTAGCCAAAGTGATGCCGTCCGCCCACTTGGACTCCCACTTTCGTCAGGAGCCCGTCGGCCAGCAAACCCTGAACCTGCTCGCGCGGCCACATCACAAGGTGCAGCCGGAGCACGCCGTGGTGTCTGCACGCCACCTGGTGACCGTGGTGAGTAATCCACTTCCTGACGGAGATGTTAGCTTTTTTCTGTTTATTTCAAATGAAGTCTGCTCCGTCTCTTTGGGCCTCTTCACCTGCTCTGAGCTTGTAAAATAAACGCCATGTTCACGTCATTGTGACACCGGATCACATCTCTCGCTCTCTGATTGTCAGTCAGGACACGAGGAGCAGAGCGAGATTGTCCACTAGTTAAATGAATATTGATATGACACTCCAGGAAAGCAACAGTTTTATTAGATTTGCTCTGTGAATTGTCACCTTGTGGCCAGCCGGTGCTGCGAGTGTCATCGATGGCCTCGGTTTGACAGCCAGCTGATGTGACTAAGCACTGCTGCACTCCCGCCGAGGCTCGTCTGATAGGAGGAGGTTGCTCCGCCCTTCTCAAAGGTCACAGGTGACCGATACCGACGAGGTCAGAGGTCAGTGCGAACGGACGATGGCGAGGAGCTGCAGACTCGTCTGTGGCTACAGCGCCGGAGGAGAGATGCTGCACTCTCAGTTGCCATGGGAACACTAATCATGAGTGTGTGTGAGAGAGACCCACTTACCTACACAATGGGTGGTTACATAAGTCTTAGATAAACAGCAGCGACCTTCAGGGTGACATTGGAACACAGACAGACTGACAGACGGTACGATTGTTTTGTTTTGTTCTTGCAGCATTAGTCCTGGAAGTCCTGGAAAGTATTTATAAAGTCCTTGAAATTCAAATGAATCACATGAGACATGAACGCCGTGAGTCTGAGGACACAGACGTTTGTTTATTTCTAGAGACGTGTAGCAGATTATTCATTTAACTGAATATCTCACTGCCAAACACTCCCACAATCCTCAGCCGGAGGTCGCCACAGATGCATTGTGGGAGGCGAGGCAATCTGGAGAACAACTGTCTTTTGCTTTACACCAGTGTATGCTGGGAGTTTACAGACGGGGTTACCTGTCTGTCCGTCCGTCGTTTAGCAGGAACCAGGTGTCCTTAAAGTCTGCAAGGGACGTCACAGAGACTACGTCCAGGTTTTAGACAGTCTGCGGGGACGTCACAGAGACTACGTCCAGGTTTTAGACAGTCTGCGGGGACGTCACAGAGACTACCTCCAGGTTTTAGACAGTCTGTGGGGACGTCACAGAGACTACATCCAGGTTTTAGACAGTCTGCAGGGACGTCACAGAGACTACGTCCAGGTTTTAGACAGTCTGCAGGGACGTCACAGAGACTACGTCCAGGTTTTAGTCAGTCTGCGGGGACGTCACAGAGACTACGTTCAGGTTTTAGACAGTCTGCGGGGACGTCACAGAGACTACGTCCAGGTTTTAGACAGTCTGCGGGGACGTCACAGAGACTACGTCCAGGTTTTAGACAGTCTGCGGGGACGGTGAATATTTTGAGGTTAGAAATGAGTGAACATGGAGCTCATTTTGTAGTTCTCTGTGTCTCACTGTCTCTCTATGTCTCACTGTCTCTCTGTGTCTCACTGTCTCTGTGTCTCACTGTCTCTCTGTGTCTCACTGTCTCTCTGTGTCTCACTGTCTCTGTGTCTCACTGTCTCTCTGTGTCTCACTGTCTCTCTGTGTCTCACTGTCTCTGTGTCCTTTCATCAATGAGAATCTGCTGCGAGGCTGCACACTGCCTTACATAACCCTGTTCTGCGTTAATTGACTTCCTGCGTGTGGTCACATGACCCGTCCCTGCAGGCTGCTGCCGTTCCATCACATCGCTATGACAACCACGTTGCTTAATGGACGTCGAGACAAAGGTCAGAATCAAACATGTAGAACACAAACGGCGATGGACCGCGATCAGTCAGTCGGTTCTTCTTTAATACGACGCCATGAGAACAACAACATACTGAGTTGTTACACACACGTCTGACATTAATATAAGACAGAATACACATTAACTGTTTATATTGAATCATTTAAACGTTGTATTAACGTTTGTCTCGTGTTGATTCAGAGCTACGTGCAGCCAACACGCTGCGAACACGTTAAACCTGACGTGTTCTGTCATTGTCTGTCGTCGTGGAACACTAAAACATGTTTGGATGGAGGCAGAGAGCTTGTGTAAGTCCCAGATGGTACCCAGTCACCTCCCATCTCTGCAGCTCACCACATGCCTGCAAGACACTGTGTGTGTGTGTGTGTGTGTGTGTGTGTGTGTGTGTGTGTGTGTGTGTGTGTGTGTGTGTGTGTGTGTGTGTGTGTGTCTGTGTGTGTCTGTGTGTGTGTGTGTGTGTGTGTGTGTGTCTGTGTGTGTGTGTGTGTGTGTGTGTGTGTGTGTGTGTCTGTGTGTCTGTGTGTGTGTGTGTGTGTGTGTGTGTGTGTGTGTGTGTGTGTGTGTGTGTGTGTGTGTGTGTGTGTGTGTGTGTGTGTGTGTGTGTGTGTGTGTGTGTGTGTGTGGCCTTTGCTCCCCTGTCGGGTTCTCGCAGCACGTGTGAGCTGGTTGCTACACACAGCCTATCGTGTGTGTGTGTGTCAGAACGAGCTTGTTTGTTGTTGTATTTGGATTCAGTGCTGAAGATGGAGTCTGAGATTTGAACTGAGCGTGAAGCAGCAGCAGGAAACGTTTGAATCAAGTTGTACAGACGTTTCAGTGTCTCGTCCTCGAGTGATGTCACTTGAGTCACCGTCGGTTTAAACTAAATCTCAGGAAACATGTTAAACTTTGTTACAATATAAGATGGTTTGACTGTTGATGTGACGTTGATGTAACGTTGATATAACGTTGATGTGACGTTAGAGCTGTAAAGTGGAGTGACCTGCAGTTTGTATCATCCTGCTGTCGTGTAACGAGTCTTTGTTTGGCAGCGCGTTAGTTGTGCAGCGTTTCTTCAGAGTGCCGGCGGGAAAAACGTGAGCACCATGTGCAAAACATCCAGCTCAGTGAGATCACACACACACACACACACACACACACACACACACACACACACACACACACACACACACACACACAGCTGAATGAGTGGGTTGACGTGAGGTTACGTTATTCACGCTTATGTTGGTTCCTTTGAGGAAAAAAATGTCATCACGGCGTATGAACATGGATGTCAACATCAGACTGACCTTTAAAAACATGCAGATCATTTTTAATGCACAAACATGTCGATAACGTTCAGGTCGTGTGTGTGTGTGTGTGTGTGTGTGTGTGTGTGTGTGTGTGTGTGTGTGTGTGTGTGTGTGTGTGTGTGTGTGTGTGTGTGTGTGTGTGTGTGTGTGTGTGTGTGTGTGTGTGTGTGTGTGTGTGTGTGTGTGTTCATGTGAATCATGTTTCTCTTGGTGGGTTTGGGGTGGCGTCAAAGTTCCCTCCACTAGCAGACGTAACACACACTGTGCTGAATTATTTAGTAGTTTAAAGCTCTGTCCTGTGTGCAGGCTGAACCCTCTGCTTTGACTTGCAGGCTTGTAGTTTTTTACCCACAGGTAATGCGGGGACGTCTCAGAGACTACGTCCAGGTTTTAGACAGTCTGCGGGGACGTCTCAGAGACTACATCCAGGTTTTAGACAGTCTGCGGGGACGTCTCAGAGACTACGTCCAGGTTTTAGACAGTCTGCGCGGGGACGTCTCAGAGACTACATCCAGGTTTTAGACAGTCTGCGGGGACGTCTCAGAGACTACGTCCAGGTTTTAGACAGTCTGCGGTGACGTCTCAGAGACTACGTCCAGGTTTTAGACAGTCTTGCGGTGGACGTCTCAGAGACTACGTCCAGGTTTTAGACAGTCTGCCGGGGACGTCTCAGAGACTACGTCCAGGTTTTTAGACAGTCTGCGGGGACGTCTCAGAGACTACGTCCAGGTTTTAGACAGTCCGCAGGGACGTCTCAGAGACTACGTCCAGGTTTTAGACAGTCTGCGGGTGACGTCTCAGAGACTACGTCCAGGTTTTTAGACAGTCTGCGGGGACGTCACAGAGACTACGTCCAGGTTTTAGACAGTCTGCGGGGACGTCACAGAGACTACGTCCAGGTTTTAGACAGTCTGCGGGGACGTCTCAGAAATCATTTTTGCTTTTCTTTGTTTGTATTTCAAAATAAAACAAAGATTCATCTTGTTTCTTTAATATTTACCCCCCCCCCCAACACACACACACACACACACTCTCTGTTATCTGATTGGTCTAAATTGCCCCCCCACCCCAGAGTGTTATTAGCTAATTAGTGGTTATTAGTGTGTCTGTGTGTGTGTGTGTGTGTCGGACAGAAATAGCACCTGATCCCGACAGAAAGCGCAGCGGGATAATGGCATTACCTGGACGACAGCCAATCAGGTGGCAGGTTGAGCGCCGTCCCCCTCTAAGCCAATCAGAGATCATGGAATGACTAGATCAGGAAATGGAGCGAAAAGTCCCTGAGCTGTGACTGACAGGCACACGGCGGTGTTCATTGAGAGAAAAGCTCCCTGTGATCGACGGGGACGATCAACAATGTTTCCATGTTCACTTGGTAAGGTTGTTTGTTCAGTCTGTGCGTTTGTTTACTGCAGGTCTGAAACATTCATTCATTACAGAAACGTGTTTACGGCTTCTGAAGTGTTTGAATGTGTCTGGAAACTTTCAGGTGTTAGTCTGTCGGTTCATCAACTGAACGACTGATTCATCGAGAAATCAGCTGATCGATAATGAAAATAACCTCAGGTGCCTCATTTAGTTAGTTTGTTTAGTGTGTGTGTGTGTGTGTTGTGTGTGTGTGTGTGTGTGTGTCTGTGTGTCTGTGTGTCTGTGTGTCTGTGTGTGTGTGTCTGTGTGTGTCTGTGTGTGTGTGTGTGTGTGTGGAGCCCATCTGGCTGTGGTTATTGTTCCTGATATTGAATTAAGTGGCAACGGAACATGTTGTTGTTTTATCCATTAGCTCACAGCCCGTCCGTACACACACACACACACACACACACACACAGTGTTTACAGTCTAATGTTTTGGGAGTCGTCTTGTTTCCAACAGTTCGAGATAATCGATGATCAGTTTCAGACAAAGAGGACAGATCATGTATGATGATATTTAGATTAGACAGAGGGGGAAGAGGCAGGACTACAAACATGGCGGCAGCCCGAGCGCCCACACTGAGCTCGGGGCTGTCACGGACTCGCTGTCGATTCTTTATACTGTCAATGGTTTAGCCGAGCTTAGCAGTGGTGACGCTAACGTCTTCAAATGTCCAGAGATGTTCAGTTTGCCATGTTTGGTTACTGAACATGTGACTTGTAGGTCTGATCATGTTGTTTGATTCGCTGTGATGGAGACTCGGGGTCACAGTGAGCTGAAGATCAGCAGCAGAGATGTAGAAAATCAGAAGATTAATGGCTGTTCAAGCAGTCGAGGCTGACCAATCAGAGCTCTCGTTGTGTAGCCGTGATATGTTCTGAGGAGACGAAGCCTCGTGGTGTAACCTCTTTAGACGGCAGCGTAAACGAGGTTTAGACCGAGCTGAGAGGCTTACAGACGGCGGGGGGGGGGCTCGTGTTCCTTAGCAACATCAGCAACACACACACCAGTCAACTGTGTGTGTGTGTTCGAGCCCTCGGGGTCGTCTTCCAAAGATGTGTTTCCTGTTGTTTTTGCTCTCTCCACACACACACACTGATTGCAGTAAATCCAGCATGAGTCATTAGTGTGTGTGTGTGTGTGTGTGTGTGTGTGTGTGTGTGTGTGTGTGTTACACCTGTCTCCATATCACTTTTGTTGAAAGCTGAGAGACTGTTGGGAAAATCAGAGGAGCCAAACAAGAGCGAGCTGATGGAGCAGGAGATGAAATAACGGCGGCCGGCGCAGCGATGATGTTATGATTCGATCTGTTTGGTGATGATGGAGCTGCACGGCACCTAGACGCCATGTTGGTTCCTGACGGAGACGAGCACCAACGTTTTGATAGGTTACTGTAGAATACTGGATGGAACATCAGGTGTAGGTTACGGGTGTAACGTACAGATATAACCGCACACTTACAGCACATATAGCCCGGCACACCTGTTCATGTTTTCATACAGTGCAGATGCCTCTGAAGTGTCAAGCTAACGTGACTTCACCCATTGTTGGCTTGTGGACAAACGTTTTGACGAATGAAACAAAAACACTCGGGTTGGTTTGATTGAGGCAGTCAGGTCTGACTTTTAGTCTCACCATGCTCAGACCCAACAGGAACATTTCCACAGCGGTGGCTCCTCTGTAGTCACTGAACCAAACCTACCAAACTACTCATGGAGGTTCGACCATGTGACCTTTGTAATCAGCTGCTTCAGCTGCACCTCACCAGCTGTTTATCTTCATAAACCAATCAACTCACCTCTCTCTCTGTCTCTCTCTGTCTCTGTCTCTGTCTCTGTCTCTCTCTGTCTCTGTCTCAGTATCTGGCTGTGGACGTGAGGAGGCTGAACGTCAGTCTTCTTCGGTGGTTTCGGGAAGGTGTAGCGGCGGCGCTCGGCGTTCCTGCAGGACGCGTGCACATCAACCGGCTGAATGTAAGAAACTGTTCATACATCACACTCACAGTGATCGATCGATTGATTGATTGATTGATTGATTGATTGATTGGCTGACGGGCGGCTCTTACAGGAGGAGAAGAATGGCATCGAGCTCTTTGTGTCCTCTGATAGGCTGGGCAACTCCGAGCCCCGCCCCGCTGAAGAGGTCATCCAATCACTGAACGTCAGGGTCCTCCACCGACATCTGGGACACTTCGGCATCACTGAAGTCTCCACCGAGGTGTGTGTGTGTGTTTGAAAATGTTAGTGTGCCTGCTCGGTCGCCCAGGTAACCACGGCTCGTTAAGCAGTCTCGTTGGTCCCCGTGGAGACGGACGGAGAGGATGGATCGGGATTATTAGAGAGCAGAGTGCTGCTGCTAAAAGTTTAATGGAACTATTAAAGTCCCATCGATCAGCCCGAGGAAGAACAGAGCTGCTTTATAGATTATATTAATATTATTACTCTGCACTGCAGCATGAGAGACGTGACAGCTGTAATAACATTACACACACACACACACACACACACAGCAGGCCGAACAAAAACAGCGTCCACGTCTGTCAGACATCCCAATGAAGTGTAATCCCACTGAGGTAAATATGGAGCATCTGTTAATTACTGCGTGTGTGTGTGGTAGAAGAACGTCTTGCAGGGCGAGCAGAGGGATCACGTCTGGAGCAGAGAGGGCTTCTACGCCGTCGTCCTCTTCTTCACCATCTTTGTCATCATCATCACCTGCTTGATGGTAACACACACACACACACACACACACACACACACACAGATCAGCATAATCGCTGACATAATGCAACACGTTGCTGTCCATCCACCGGCTGCTCTGATTGGCTGAGACACCCAACGGTGGTTGAGTTGCAGTGTCACACTTAGTCCACATGAGGGAGCACTTACACAGAGAAACAGTGTGTAAGGTTCATCAGCCAATCAGAGAATCTCTGCTCAGATTTGATCATAATAATAATAATAATAAACAAACTTCATTATAAGGCACCTTCACACAGAGTTTGTTCCTTCATTCTGTTTTTGTCCAGGTTTTGTACCGACTTAAAGAGAAGGTCCACGTTTCTGACAGACAGCTGAAAGCCCCTGCCCCTTGACCTCCACCTGACCTCGACCATCCCCACAGACTCCGCCCAGAGGTCAAAGGGCACCAAGGTCAGCACCGGACACCACATAAACATACGTGTAAACCACAAGGACACATTAATGACTCCTCGTGTCGTCCAGGTTGTGACGTCAGGAAGCATGGTCCAAGCTGAGCTCCCTCCAGCTTTAGCCACGCCCATTCCCCAGCTGCAGCAGCCAATCGTAGCCTGCCGCCGCCTCACTCCTCCTGTCGTCCCTGTGCCCAGGTGAGTCAGCTGACGACGTATCCAAAAACAAACGTGTTGAAATAAACCACACGTCTGACTGTGCGTCTCCTCTTAGCCCCGCCCCTGTCCACGCTGTCAGCAGCGACCACGCCCCCCTCACCTGCGTTGTCCCGGTGACAGCCAATTACGAGCTAAAGCCCTGCCCCTCCCCCTTCAGGATGAAACCTGCTGCAGGACTGCAAGAAAGGTAACTTCCTGTGATTAAGCCCCGCCTCTCTGCAGATTAGTTTGTGAATCAGCTGAACAACAACAAGGTGAGCTAACATTAGCCAACAGCAGCTAACAGACTGAGCTAACAGCAGCTAATAAACTGAGCTAACATTAGCCAGCAGCAGCTAACAAACTGAGCTAACATTAGCTAGCAGCAGCTACAGTTACATGTTAGAACATGCTGATTTAAAATGAGGAACACTGATCTGTGTTTCACTGCGTCCTGTTCTGTCTGCTGATGGTTCATAAACTGAATTATGAAGTGTGTCAGTGTGTAAACAGGCTTTGTGTTCGTGGGCAGAGGGCAGTGAGTTTGCTATTGTGACAGAAATAATGTCAGGATGAAGAGTTACAGAGCGTGAATCCCCGAGGTCTAACAAACATGTCGAGTGAGTTTCCTTCCTCCGAAAACATTTACAAAGATTTTTTTAATTTGATTTAATACAATGAGACCACAAACAAAGAGCAACAACCGCCAGATTAAAGTGAAAGACAAAGTTAAAGGATTAAACTGAATTTATATACAACTCACCTGCTGAAGTTATATTAAGGCTTAAAGTTATGCAGGATTAAGAGCGACGCTTTGATTGACTACGTCCAGGTTTTAGACAGTCTGCAGGGACGTCTCAGAGACTACGTCCAGGTTTTAGACAGTCTGCAGGGACGTCTCAGAGACTACGTCCAGGTTTTAGACAGTCTGCGGGGACGTCACAGAGACTACGTCCAGGTTTTAGACAGTCTGCGGGGACGTCACAGAGACTACGTCCAGGTTTTAGACAGTCTGCGGGGACGTCACAGAGACTACGTCCAGGTTTTAGACAGTCTGCGGGGACGTCTCAGAGACTACGTCCAGGTTTTAGACAGTCTGCTGGGACGTCGCAGAGACTACGTCCAGGTTTTAGACAGTCTGCGGGGACGTCGCAGACCGGTTCGAGGTGGTCATGTGGTAAAGTGTGTGTTCTTGGCTTTGCTGCTGCTGTCAGGAATCATTTTGGAGGTTGTGTGCGATGAGTGTGTCCCTATTGGAGGTCGTCTTAGTTTGATCACAGTCAGAAAACATCTGGTGGTGAAGATCCAGTAAAATCTCACGAACTGAACCTTTAAACTTTCTCGACGTTTGGACGGAAACTCACCTACCGAGCGCTCAGATTGTCGGCCATGTTTAGAGACGGATGTGTGTGTTTGTGTGTGTGTTTAGAGTACAGTCACCTCTAACCTGTGATTGTTGGAGCTGTCAGGTGTCGAGGTGCGTACGTGACTTTTAAAGAGGCCCGTGTGTCCTCAGCGTATAGTTCATCAGCACTCAGAGGGTGAAGCAGCTTTCCATAAATCTATACAGCGCCGCCTGTACGTGTCCTCAGACTCGTGTTTACATGAAGGGAGGCGCTCCTTCCTCATGTCAGGAAAATGTACATTAGAGCACCGACACTGACCCTAATGTTCCTCAGACTATCTCTAAACGGCCCATTAAAGGACCTTTCCATGTTTTTCCATGTTTCAGCTCATTTCCTTCAATTCATATTCAAGTTTACATCACTGCTGACAACTTTCCAAAGAACACACACTGACCTCAGACCAGCTCAGTGACTCAGTGAATCACACAAAGTATGACCGACGTCTGACACTTTCGTTCAAACTTTTCACAATGTTTGAGTCAGAGACGACAACGTAAGATGAACTCAAACTTGATGAAGTCAAACTTTAACCAGGTCCCACTGACATTAAAAACCTTTTTTTAAGGGTCCTGGCTGAGGCTCGGCGGACGTGTCGCAGGTATCGATCGTTCTTTACAGCCCAAAGCGCTGAATGAGCAGCGTTAGTTAGTCCCCTTAGCTAACTCTCAGTGAACACAGCCAGACCACAACCAAACATCTGAGACCAGCAGAGGCCTGTACAGCGCAGAGGTGGTTTTCAACTAGCTGCACGACCAACTGAACAGACTGCATGTAGCTAAATTCAGTTGCTTCTTCTGCAAAGACCGCACATGCATCGATGTGAAGACGGAGTCTGGGCGTGAGAAACTAAAATGAAGTGTGACTGGGTGTTTCTGTGCAGCGTGTTGCCTTAAGAGCTCTTTAAAAACTGGCCCGAGTTCATTTTCCTCTCAAGTATTTTCATAACTGGAAAGTAAACATCTTAATGTGCGCCTCAGCCTAGAGTCAAGCACTCTGGCCTTTATCTGCCGCCTGAAACTCTTCCGCTGACTTGAAGCGCGTCCGCAGAGTCGAACCTCGGAGGCCATTTTGTCCTGGGTTACATCAGCGATCATCAGAGCACAGAGTGTTTCTTAAGGTACGAAAAGGGAAGGAAGATTTCAGGCTCAGTGAGAACAGGATGTTTTTCTTGGTGTGTGTGTCTGTGTGTGTGTGTGTGTGTGTGTGTGTGTGTGTGCGCGCTGTCCACTCTGGATGGCATCCAATCAGCAATCAGACGAGTAGGAAGTAGCAGCATCCTGGAGAGGAAGTCGGCCGACACGTAGCCAGACGAAGAGTGTCCACCCACAGAGTCCATCAAAGCACACCTTGTCTTTTCTTCTTGTTCTTCTTTGTCTGTTCTGACACTTTTACCGCCATCAAACAATTTCCCTTTCAGCGTCTTTCGCTCCTGAAACAGGAAGTCTGCGAAGAAACGAGTCTCACTTTAATTAAAAACAAATCTGTTGAATCTTCTTGCAGGTGTCCTTGCATGTTTCAGTGTCTTGTAAAGTCTGAATCCTGCATAACTTTAAGCCTTAATATAATGTGAACAGGTGAGTTGTATATAAATTCACCCTCAGTACAGTTGTCATGAACGGGGAAATTAGCTACAGAGACCAAAACTGTTTTTTGTACCAGGCTGTTTATTTCTGCTGTCTAACATGGGGACTTATGGAGACTGACTCACTGCTGCAGCCAGCCTCAGGTGGACGTCAGAGGAACTGCAGTAAGCAGTGATGCACACCATCACGTGTCACATGTTTATTGTCTTCTCTCTTCTTTCTTTCCCTCTCCTCCTCCAGACGGGGCTCCAACGTCTTCTCTCGTGTTGGACATGTCGGCTCTCGGCTCCGTGGAGCCCCTCAGCGTCGCTGTGGTAACCCCCAGAGAGGCGGCATCCAGGGAGTACCTGCTGTCGGCCGGCCGGCCGCTGACACGACCGCAGCTCCGCGACATCGTCAACAACACGCACAAGCTGCACGCTGAATTCGCTGTGAGTAGCTCAACATCGTCACCTGCTCTCTAATTTAAACGTTGAGGCTCGAGTAACTCGGATGAAGACGAGGTGTTAAGGATGAACGCTCTCTGTTAGTTTGAAGACAGAGGTGACAGGAGGAGTCCAGTGGGTGGTGCAGGGCTTTCTTTGTTTACATGTTTGTTCCATGAAATTAGGTATTAAATATCTGTATCAGGAACATTTCCAACATCGAGCTCTACAGATCGACTCATGATGCATCAGATCGTCTCTCCACGTTCCAACGTCGAACCGTTTCTCTTTCAGGAAATCCCGATGAACTTCATCGACCCCAAAGAGCTGGACGTCCCAAACCACGGGACCAAGAACAGATACAAGACCATACTGCCCAGTGAGTACTGTGTGTGTGTGTGTGTGTGTGTGTGTGTGTGTGTGTGTGTGTGTGTGTTGCTAAGTAACAGATCCAAAACAGTCGTCCTCATTTCCTGTTGAACCAGGAAGTTGTTTTATTATGTGGGAGGGGCTTAAGGTTAAAGGCCAACAATCCCAAGGACAGCTAATATTGCACCTCCCTCTTCCCTGAACACACACACACACACACACACACACACACACACAAACAATGCACTTTCCTCTGAGTACAGTTTGTTCTCACACTGCCAGCCAAGCACTCGACCTGATTAAGACATTATGCAACACACACACACACACACACACACACACACACACACACACACACACACAGATTATTAGTTTGTGCGCTCATGTTTTTGAGAGTGGGCGGGGTTATCAATACAACAGCCAACAGGGGGTGTTCCTTCCTTCCTTCCTGCCAATCAAGGGTAAGGAATGCACACCTAGAGCCGCTGTCAATCAAACTCCTTCCCTGTGTTCGTGTGTGTGTGTGTCCAGTTTGAGGTGAAGTGTAAGAAAGATTAGTGTGAAGGCAGGAATAAGTCTAAAATAGGCTTGAAACCAAGTCTAAATTTGAAAAGTGGCCCAAGTCTAAAATTAGGTCCAGGTCAAATCAAGACTAACGTGTCTAAAGGGCGTTAGAGCCAATACAAGACTAAGACTAAGACCAGAGCTTTGTCTTTGTCTTTGTCTTTGTCTTTCAGACTCTTTTCAGAGTGTGAAAAGTCAAATCAGTCTCAAATCTTTCATCTTGTGTTTCTCCTGTCCTTCCTTTGTGTCCTCGCCTCCTCTCCTCGCTGTCTGTCCTAGACCCTCACTCCAGAGTGATCCTGAAGTCGAAGAGCTGCAACGACCTGCTGAGCTCCTACATCAACGCTAACTACATACGGGTGAGTCGTAGCCGTGACTAGGAAACCTGTACGCCGAACAAACGGCATCACGGCATTTTGACATGTGACAAAGTACCGAAACACTGCGCTGTAAAAAAAAAAACACGGTACAGTTTATTTAGTCTGTGCTGCAGCTTCAGTTCAGTCTGAGTCACTGATTAATGAACTAATCATTTAAGCTCAGTATTAAACTGTTGAGGTTGGTTTACATTTATTTCCTCATGTTTTGTTTTTAGTAAAAAAATGTAATGAAGTAAAAAGTTCAAATACAAAAATCTCATTTGTACTCGAGTTAATGAACTTAGATACATTCCACATCTTCATAATCATGACACCATTCGTTTGTTAAATCTGGAACAAACTGACACGACCACATCACTTATCTGGAATGTACACACACACACACACACACACACACAGCGAAAGTACACTCCTACAGAAGTCTGTAATGTCGCTCTCAGTCTCGGACACAATAGACTTTCTTCCTGTCAGGAAGCTTCGTTTAAACGTCGACCACACGAGAGAACAAACGAAATTCTCCGTCCGACTGTGCTCACCGACACGACGGCTAAATTTAGTTTGTCCAAATACCTTCAGAACATTTATCACATGAAAGGAGATGACATGAAACATGAAGCAGGTCACCGTGTCAGGATAAATTATATTAAATATTATTGTCTTTGTTTTTCTTTTTGTTCATGCAAACTGTCAACAGACAAAATGTTCAACTCCGACAAAGACAGGAAGTCTGTTAAACTCACTTTTATCTCACGACTTCTTGTTTTAGCTCTTTGAATGCTGCTGAAATATGAAATATGTAAAATCAACAAATCCAACACTAAATGTGTTTTTGCACATTTAAAACTCATAACCTGTTATAAAAGCAGAATAAAGGTGAATATATAAACAAATATGTAAAGCAGAGAGCTCTTTGCTGATGAATGAACTGATGATTAATATTGATATCGTGTGTTTGAATAAAGTCTTCCTGAGCTACAGCAGGCTGCTGACACTGCTGTGTGATTGGCTCCCGTCCAGGGTTACCTAGGTGACGAGAAGGCGTTCATCGCCACCCAGGGTCCGATGGTGAACACGGTGAATGACTTCTGGCAGATGGCCTGGCAGGAGGAGTCGCCCGTCATCGTCATGATCACCAAACTGAAGGAGAAGAACGAGGTAACGTGTGAACGAGGAGGTGAAGCGTTACAGTGTTTGTGGATTCAGTCGAAGTCCGCACTGTTTTTAAGAACATTTGCTTGGCTCTCTGTAGAAGTGTGTTCTGTACTGGCCGGAAAAGAGAGGAATCTACGGGAAGGTGGAAGTGTTGGTGAGCAGCATCAGAGAGTGTGAACACTACACCACCCGCAGCCTCACGCTTAAGGTACGCAGAGTTTAATACTGCACAGAAAAGAATTCAAGTTTCGCGCTTGGTGTTAAAATCTCACGTGTTTGTGTTTGTATGTGCAGTGTGGGAATCAAACCCGCGTGCTGCAGCATTACTGGTACACATCATGGCCCGACCACAAAACCCCCGACTCAACGATGCCGCTGCTGCAGCTGATGGCTGACGTCGAGGCGGACCGGCGCACGGCTGCCGCTATGGGACCGGTTATCGTCCACTGCAGGTACACGGAGAGGAAAACAAGTTTATCTTCCTACGACTGAAAAATGTTTTGGAATGACCTTTACCCACAATCCTCTGCTTGCAGCGCCGGGATTGGCCGCACAGGGTGCTTCATCGCTACGACGATAGGGTGCCGACAGCTGCAGCTGGAGGGAGTGGTGGATGTCCTGAGCATCACCTGCCAGCTCCGGGCTGACAGGTAACCAAAACTATTCCAGCCGAACGCCTAACTAAGCAGTGTGTCTTAGTGGAACTTCACCCATCTACCATCTTAGTTCCTGCAGCCACCACCAGGGGGCGACTGAGATGTTTTGGCTTCACTTGTTGTCCATCCATAATTAAACTTTTTGGTGCTGTCAAACTAACTAATTCTAATTCTTTCCTTGAATTTCGTTGTTCAAACTCTGTTGAAATGAATTATCTCGAATGTTAAATGATGTTTGTTGAATCATCATCACAGTAACTATGACTGTCTGTGTCTGTCTGTGCAGGGGAGGTATGATCCAGACAGGTGAGCAGTACGAGTTCGTCCATCATGCCTTGAGCCTGTACGAGGCCCGCCTTTCTGCAGAAACCGGCCAATGAGTGCGCACCACCAAAGGAGGCGTCGACTTGAATCTGGAAGTATGCTAACATAGCGAGTCCTTAGCAGGTATGGTCTCTGGTATTTGGAGTTCTCTGAGGTTAGGGAACTCTGGACGAGGTCTTTGAGTTTGATGGACAACATGGACAACCAATGAGGACTGTTGTGGGCGGAGCCTGTTGAAGGAAAGAGGAAAGATAAGTTTCTGAAAATGGAATGTATCCGTTCTTCTGTTGTTATTTTTTTCTTCGCGTGTTGATGGCGAGCGGTTCCTCAGAGAGACTTGAAAGATCCGCCCACTTCACTTCTCTTGGATCGTGTCGTTTTTAACTAACCGGACTGTCCTATTACCTCTTTTCTGTCACGGAGACATAGAAATAGATTGACTTTGATGGTACGTTGTTCAATAACACTGTTGTGTTTCTGTGTCTTAGAGGTTTTTAAAATTATTTTGTAACGTGGTGTTCTTATAGGAAAGGCCATTGGAAAATGACTGTTAGCTGGTTGCACCTTTGGTTAAGCTACTATGCCACTGCTGAACCAACCCTGTCCTGCCTAGCTCCCTTTGTGACATCCACACTCCATATCTGTTCACAGTCCCTCCCAAACCTTTGGGAAGTGTTAAAACGCGACGTCATCCAGGAACGATGTTTTAACTTCGTACACACATTAGATGCTGCTTGGCTGAAATGTTAGCTTGCTAACTAGCCAGCAGGATCATTTAGCAAACACATGCGTTTTCAATGGTATGTGCCAATGCTACATTTGTAGGTGAGCTGTTCTGTGTTGAGGAGGTGAGCCAGTACAATGGTTAGCCTGCTAACAAACAGACAATGTTTCACTACACGACACCGCTCCACCCATTGCACGGTTCGCTAACTTAGCGGAGTACCGAGGTTACAAATGGAGCTACCTCCAGCCATAGATCACACGCTCAAAGCTAACGAACCAATGTAATGATAAAATAAGCTCCTGCTAAGCTAGTTCTTGTAGTAGAGCAATCTCATAGCGGCTAATTCTAGCTTTAGTGTTTGAGTGTTAATCCGTATGCTTTAATGTCAATAAATGGATGCTAACCTTCTGTATAAGCTCATGCTATTACTAGCACGCTATGCTAATGCAATATTTTGTTAAACCAATTGACTCTAGTATTCCACGGTTTGTAAAATGACAGTTTGTTAGTCATAACAATCATTTTTATACTATTCAACAAGTACAGCTCAGCAGCACTAAGTCTGAGAATTATGGGAGCTGTAGTTATCGAATGCTAACAAAGTAATTGTTCCATCTTTGTTAACATGATTGCAGTAATAGACGCCCAGTTATGTTAAACTAACCCTAACTTTTAGAAAGACCAATAAAGAAATGGAGGCCGGTCGCTTACAGCCGCAATTTATACGTCGGACTCATTTAAAGTCAATGTTGTTGAAATATTTTGACTTTTTAGTCAAAGTTTAGTTTTTCAGCACAGGGCCAAACAGAAAAACTAGCTTGCTGAGAAAAGTTCACAGAGCTCAAAGAGTTCACACTCTGAGATTTCCCCTTGTTATTGTAAAATGTTGCTTTATACCAAAAATGTGAAATAATTTACGTCACAATGGTGCAGTCATCTCATCGATGTGCTGTTGTAAATTATGTTACCTAGTGAGTAGGTTATTTTGGTGTATCAAAGTAATAATAACTTTATTTTTATACTGTTTTTACATGTTTTTGACGTGTTTAGCAGCCGTTTAGGAAAGCTCACAGTTTGGGGTACAAACCTCATCTCTAAAATCTTCGACTGATCAGGAGCTGGGTCAAATGAAATAAAAGACGTGAAGCACTGAGAGGTGAGCAACGTTCAGCCAAACCAGATTAAATACAAACTGCTGAGGTGGTTTCGTCACATCGCTGACCCGTTTTAGAGATCCGAGGTTTCTACAGTTATGCCAGTAACGAAGAACATTAACATTACACATGTGATCTGCTGTCTCTGTGTGAATGGGATAATATTGTACCGTACATGTTAAAGTGCTCTTCAGTAAAGTTAATGTGGGCAGTCACGTTTCAGTCCATGGACCACAAACACGGAGCTCTTGCTGCTAAAACGTTTGGACCGGACAGAAACGAGAGAAGACTTTTTCTATGTACCAAATTATTTTCTATTTATTCTTTTTTCTTGTGATACAATCGAGGGACTTTGTCTCTTTGTCTACATGTCCAACACGGGACCATCGTCAGCCAGCTTCCTCCTCAGTCAGCTCAGGAGCCGGACTGACTGACTGAAGAGAAAGTGAGTTGAAGCCAGCCTCCATACGTACTGCAGCAGCAGCGGGTACGACAACACACACTGCCTCTGACGTAGTATTGTGGATGTTACAGTCGGTGGTGGTTCACGTCCTGTACTTTATTGTTGTTGACTGTTGATGGAGCTCAAAGGGACGCCAGACATTTTAAATAAAAATGTGTGAATGGTTAACAGTGTAGGAATTAAAGTCTGCAGCTAAGGACTTATTTTACAGGTCCTGTAGTTTTTAAAGGTCACCGTGTATTTACAGGAAGTTTCCTGGAAAACACTTCGACAGGAAGTGGACCGATCGGTTCGAGTCAGCTGAAATGTGGCACTCGTTAACAAGCTTACGGTTCCGTAACATTTTAATCAATAACGAGTGACGAGTTTCAGCACGGCGACAATGTGAACAAAGAAATTCTAACATAAAATAAAATGTCGGCGTCCCTTTAAACTCCTGCTGTGGGCATTACAGCTCAGTCAGAGTACACCTGATGCTAATCAGTGTCCGTACGGTACGTGCTTTTTAACTGTATTACTAATCAACTTGAATGTTGTAATAGTCCGGAACATTAGCCACTGAGTAGTGCTGTAACCTCTTTATCTACTCTATATACATACATATATATTGTTACCTGTAATCTGTACATAAACACTGGACATAAAAACTACGTGTTGTCTTGGACTCGATAATGAATCCATTTGTTTTAATCTGCAGCGAGTCGACGTGAAACCGGAACATCCCCAGCGTGCAAATAAAGGTCACAGGTAACATTTCAACCAGGATTACCAGACTGAATGATCTGATCATACAACATCACATAAAGTTTGTACACACAGGAACAAATATGTTTACTGCTCATGAAACACATTCAGAGCTCCGTCCAGTCAGGCCCGGTCACGCTGAGAGGAATCTTTCTAAAATGACGTCAGTCACATGACTCGCCTTTCTTTTCATATTTGGAGCTTTTTAAATGTCGTTCCTAGAAACTCTTTGTCGTACAACGACAGAGAGAGTGAGACAAAGGGAGAGAGGAGGGAGCAGGAAGGAAGGAAAGAGGTGTGGATGACTAAAAGTAGCTGCAACCAACTGAAACAAAAGCGGTTTGACCTTTAACTCGAATGCTGCTTTGTGTTCCAGATAAATTATTAATCAGTCACAACGTTTAGAAACCAGTGAAACACAAGTGACTTAAAGAAATGTAGAGTCGACCTGATGGAAACATTTAGTGTAGTTTTAATCTCTCAGACAAACGACTAGAATTAACCTGAGAGAAATCTAAATTAAAACCTGCGACAATATTCAACATCTGAGGAGAAGTTAGACGGAAATTAATTATATAACTTAAATATATAACTGAGTAGAAAATGGAGACAGTTTATTATTAATTTAATTCTTTCATTAAAGTTTTCATTTCAAGATATTTACAGTAAATATGCTCATAAGTTCTAAAGTGATTATGGACCCATGAAATAAAGATTCTCTGTTTAAATTAGAAATCGATGTGTGTGTGTGTGTGACGTTACATAAACAGAATAAACATAAAATAAAACGCCGTGTTCGGACGTTGGCAGTAGACTCAATGAGTTTATCAGCATCATTACATAAATCAGTGATAATTAACAGAATTGCTTAATAAGCAAACGAGGCCAGAACTAAATTTACTCCCTCACAGATGAAACCGACGCCCGTGGGACTGGATCAAACACTCGTCTGTGTTTAGAACGTCTACCTGTGCTGTCGTGCAGCTAGGTGTGCTGCAGCTTCAGGCCTATTTATAGCCTCCATCCAGGCAGAGTTTGTAGTCGTGCCTTCGCAGTGACTCAGAGCTGTTGGCTTGATTGAGGAAGTCCGTTAGTGACTCCCAGCCTCGACACTATAGAGTCAGACCGACAGACAGACAGGAAGAGAGACAGACAGACAGCCGGTGAGACAGGGAGGGAGTCCGGGGAAAAGTGAGGAATGACTGAGTTTGAAGCGTGAGAGGGTCGAGTCGAGGATGGACGTGAGACGGACAGAAAAAGAAATGAAAGTTGTGAAATCTGGATTTATTCTGGCAGACGTTTAACTCTCTAACTTTAATTTCTCAGAAGCTTCTCGGCTGAAAACCTCCCAGACAAAAACAGGAATATTTTAAGTAGCGACTCCAAACCGTCATCTTCTACCTCAGCCTCAGGATTATGGTGGTGCGTGATCTGTCTGAGGATCTCAAGGAGGATCAAAATGCTGAAATGTAAAGTTCAGAGTTATCTCTGCTGCCTGAGCTTCACCTCGCTGCTGCTGCTGCTGGTGAGTCTGTCTTCAGGTCGCACATTAACGATTATTAATGTAGCTGCAAACTGTCGAGTTTGTCTGTTTGTGATTGATGCTGCAAACACGAGCTGCAAGGTGAATTTATTCTGTTAAACAATGAAAGATTCATTTTGTCAAAGAAGAAACTCCTGTAGAAGAGTAAAATAAAATCAAATAGACACTCACACGCACGCACACACACGCACACACACGCACACCAAGTCTCGATCAAACACATCTCCGACTGTAATCCTCCATTCTTCCTCCAAAGATGTTAATAATTCATATTTTTATTTATAACTTTTAATAATTCAAAACGAAGATAAAACTGAATTTTCAAATTTAGACTAAAATAAAAATTCAGTTTGAGCAGAGAGAAAATATAAAAATCAGATTAATAGAAATAAAAGTTTTTGCAGGAATAAGACACTGAGCTCTGAATATTGATTAAAAACTAAGATGAGACAGTCTGAGTGTTGTCTTAGTGTCCGTCCTGACACACTGACAGCTGATGGACAGTCTGATGAGACTTTTCTAATCATATAAAGAAACGTTTGTCACAACAGATCCAGGTTGCAAAGGGAGGAAAGTTTCCAGTACATTTAAAAAAATGTCTGAAAACTTTCCATGGGAAGCTTCGGAGTTTTGGAAATATTCCAAATCCAAAACTCGATGGGAATTATGTAAATTAGTTGTAATTAAGTGTAAACTGTGGCTAATTTAACGAAAGTGCATCCAAACAACTTCATCAGGTTTGAATTATTTTATTGAACAATGTTACACAGTCCACGAGCTCGTATGTGTCTGTCTGTCTGTCTGTCTGTCTGTCTGTCTGTCTGTCTGTCTGTCTGTCTGTCTGTCTGTGAACTCGTTTGATCTCATTATCAATGACAAATTATTTCCTGTCTTCTTCTTCAGAGCATGAAGGTGAAGACGTTCATCGTTATCGCTCGCTGCACAAAAAGTTCAAAGTTCAGTCGAACCCTAAGAAGCGGCGCTGCACGCCTGCCGGCCGGGTTCAGTCCTTTGAATAGCTGATGAACTCCCACAGCAGCTCATTGCGTGCTCTCTTGGCAGCGACATAAAGAGCCGTTAACAAACGTAGTGACGATGAATCACGTTATCACTAAAATGACACTGATGATTATTTTCTCCATGATTCACTGATTTAGTTCAAAAATACTAGAATAATAAAATAAATAATAAATACTGCATAATGAATTTTCTGTATTTAATCTGTACACACACACACACACGTAAAAACAACAGAGAATTATTTCCTGATGGACGTCTGTATCATCCGTCCACATCTTACGATGGCACCGACCTGCAGCCTGTTTGAGTTCATTAACAGTTACATTTCTAAAATCTTCAGAACAAAAGGATCGACTCCACCCAAAGTCTGGATCCTGAGGATGAAACACTCCTGTAGCTGAAGACTCAAACATCAGCTGACGTCTTTCCTGCCTCAGTTAAAGTTTAATGTCAGTCATGATTCTCTGTCTTGAAACTGGAAGAGCGACGGATGAACAGACTCGTGACTGAGACTGAGACAAGACCAAGACTAAGACCAGACAGCATGTAGATGGCTAGATAATATGTAAAGCTAAGAGTCATGACCAAGCCCAGAGTCTGAGACTGAGACAAGACCAAGACTTTGAGTGTAAGACTAAGGCAGGGCGGGACTAAGTGAAGACCAGGACCAGACTGAATTGTTGAAAGTGTAGTGATCTCTACGCAGTCTTAAATGAAATCCTGAGTCCTGTTTGTCTGAGACTGAGACGAGACCTTCAGGAACTGGTCTGTGAGGACGTGTGATGTCCTCAAAGGTCTGATGTTTGCAGGCGTTTGGTCTGACTGTTGGTGTCTTCTTCCTCCGTCAGGATCTGAGCGCTGCAGCTCCCTCACAGGGTCGCTCCCTCCCGTGTAACATCTCTGTGTCCGACCCAGTGTCCGGTCTGGACTCCATAACGCTGACGGTTTTTACACCCGGACGGGACTGCTCGTTCACACTGACCTCCCCGGACGCCGGAGGAGACAACGGTGAGTGTAGAAGGAGAAGGAGAGGAGACGAGGAGATAGAGACTAATGAGATCGGAGGAGGAGGACGAGGAGAAGATGAGCAGGTGGAAGTGGAGACGGTGGAGACGGGAGCAAATTATCTGGGAACCAACCAGCTAGGAGTCGAGGACGAAGGGAACAAGGAGGCAGGAGAGGTTTTCACCTGCGTGTTGGAGCACCTGGAACCTGGAACCGCCTACCAGCTGCAGGTCCAATCAGAGAGCGACGAGGAGGCGACGAACATCACCCTGCACACCAGTAAGTCCTCATCCAGTCCACACATTTACATCCGGAGCTCTCAGCTGGGTCACACAGTCTTCATCTGCAGGCCTTTTTTACCCAGCATGCATCTCTGTGTTTACATTTGCTTACACACACCAGCAGCTAACAAACTGAGCTGACAGCAGCTGAGTTGGTATGCATCCTGGGAGCTCTGTTTCAGAACCAGAACTGGGCCGGTTCCAGAAGAGGAGCTTGATATCTGAAGGCTCTGGGTTTCTATATACGGACCACGAGGATCCCTGCAGTCTGTGGAGTGACAGAGTACTATGAGTTAGTTCTACTAGTATTACTCTATAAAAGCTTCTCATCAGGTGACTGAAAACATTATTGATGGCTCGGTTCCATTTAGGTGCGGCTCCTGTGCAGGACTCAGCCATTAATGATGTTATTAAAGGAGAGCAGAGAGTAACGAAGCGGCAGCCGCGTGTTGGTTTTATGACTCATTACTTTCTTTACAAGTTTTTATGAGCACGCGGCGAGAAGCCCGGCTCGCCGTCTGTCTTTCAGCGTCCTCTGCCATCACGTCCAGAGAGGCCGCCGAGCACGGTTACATAGACGGATTGCTCGGCTCCTGTTCTGGCACGACACCGGCACCTTGGAAGTTGTGTGTGTGTCACCTGTAACATGTTTGAGAGCTCTGCGGCCCATTTACAGTGTTCAGTTCAATATTCTGCTCTATTGTTCCCATCTCCTCGTCTGTGTGTGTGTGTGTGTGTGTGTGTGTGTGTGTGGTCTGTGTGTGTGTCTGTGTGTGTGTGTGTGTCTCAGAGTTAATGTCATGTAGCTTCCTCTCTGTAGCAGTGTGATTAGCTACAGGAACCACAGCCCTGCTGAGAGAGAGTGATAGAGCAGTAAAAGTACATGGTGTGTGTGTGTGTGTGTGTGTGTGTGTGTGTTGTGTCTCCACACTGGCGGGTCTCCAGAACAGAAGTTGGACCCTCAGTGTGTATTTCCATCGTGGGCAGAGCTCAGGGTTCAGCCATTTCCTGCCTCCATTGTTTCTTTGTTCTGTGGGAAACACTGGGAAAGGGTGTGAGAGTGTGTACATGTGAGTGTGTGTGTATGTATATATGTGTGTGTGTGTGTGTGTGTGTGTGTGTGTGTGTGTGTGTGCGCGCGTCGGAGGAAACGGGGTGTTACTGCAGCCAGTCGAAATGCAAAACACTTCAGTGGTTTCTTATCGCTCTCTCTCTCTCTCTCTCTCCGCTGCGCCCTGACCGTCACATCCACTGACCTTTAGTGGTCACATGACCTCGGCAGGTTTGTTTATACCTGTTCAAGTGTCAGTGGCGGAAAGTAACTAAGTATTTTTACTCAAGTACTGTACACTTGAAGGTCCTGGTGTGTTTTAACGTGGATTATCGTGACTCGTGATCACTGCGAGGTTTGGACTGCTACGGAGACTCAGCCTGGTCTATTGTTTGACCTGAAGCACCAATGGCAACACACACACACACACACACACACACACACACACACACACACACACACACAGAGGCATTGTGGGAAAGCACAAACAGGAGGTAGGAGACAGGAGGTAGGAGACAGGAGGCAGGAGGTAGGAGACAGGGGAGTGTTTGCAGAGACGTTCACACTTTGATGACAAGGCCACAGATCGCGGCGATGGATCCTCTTCCTGCTCGATGCTTCCTGCTTCCCTTTAAAGGGACAGTAACACATTTGTCCATCTGTGCTGAGTTGGGGAACGATCTCGGCTCACAGATGAAGCTGACATCCGTCTTTGACTCTGGCTAACGAGGGGATTTGTGTGTCGTGTCTTTAGAGCCGTCGGCGGTGAGCGGCCTGGCGGTGACCTCCAGGACCTGCAGCAGCCTGGGCCTTTCCTGGCAGGCCGGCCCAGGCAGGACGGAGCGTTTCAGGCTGCAGCTGTGGAATCATCCAGGTCTGTTTGTCTGAAACGAAACCACGAGCGCTCTCAGCTGGTGTCCGGTTAAACGTTCTTCTTCTTCTTCTCTGTGTCTGCAGATCTGCTGAGGAACGAGACGTTAGAGAGCACGGCGACGCAGCATGCACTCCTCGACCTGTTGCCAGGGCGACTGTACAACGTTACCATGGTGACGGAGGCCGGCGGGCTGCAGAACAGCGAGACGATCGAGGCTCAGACAGGTACAGAGAGGAGGAGGAGAGCACGATGACAGGAAGTAAAGAAATCTCATGAGTGAATCTCTTTCTAGCTCCCGCTGCCGCCTCCAACCTCACCGCCGCCGACCGCAACAGAACCGGCGTGACGTTGTCATGGCAACGGCTCGAAGGCGACCTGGACGAGCTCGTCATCACCCTCTCGACTTCCAACGGCACGAGCCTCTGGGAGACGACGCTTCCTCCAGACGCCACGGAGGTCGCCGTTGATCAGCTTACTCCCGGCTCGGCCTATCGGGTGGCTGACGTCCAAGAGCGGCAAGCTGACGAACCAATCAGAAATCACCGTCAGGACAGGTGAGATTTCTTCTTCTCTGGTTGTTTTCATGCCGTTCTTCCTCTTCACTGTGTCTTCGTCCCGCCTTCAGCTCCGGCAGCGCCGACCCTCCTCTCCCTGACGCCCGCCTCCTCCCGGCGGCCTCCTCCTGTCCTGGACGCCCCCCGCTGGCCGCTGGGAGAGCTACACGCTGCTCCTGTTCGACGGCTCGCAGAAGGTATTCAGCGCCGCTCTGGACCGAGCGGCAGCAAACTACAGCTTCACCGGGACGGAGCTGACGCCTGGGAGGCTGTTCAGGGCCGTGCTGAGGGTGGAGAGCGGAGGACTGACGGCGGAGAGCAGCTGTGACGGAGCGACAGGTCAGAAACGTCTGAGAGGAAACTTCACGGCAGAAATCTGAGGCCCGTATGTGTCATCCCGCCTCGTCCTTCTGTCTCTGCAGCTCCGGCCGCCGTGTTGGACCTCCACATAAGACACTCCGACGAGACCTCGCTCAGCGCCATGTGGAGCGACGCCCCTGGGTCACGTGACAGCTACTTCCTGACTATTCGCCACGGTAACCATCCAGCTGTGTCACAGATACAACGAAGCGACTCGACAGTGTCTGTTTGTTGTCATCTTCACTTCCTGTTTCTCACAGGTAACCACACTGAGGATACCAGGGAGGTGGAGCCAAACATGAGGGAGTGCACCTTTAACGTGCTCACATCTGGGAGGCGGTACACCATCACCGTGACAACCAGGAGCAGGAATCTGAACACCTCCGTGTCTCTGGAGGGGAGGACAGGTAAGAAACAGGAAGTAGTTTGTATCAGTGCTGGTCCAGATACTGGTCCTCACATGTACAGTAACGTGTGTGTGTGTGTGTTGCAGTCCCCCCGCCGTTGGACGTCATCAGTCTGACAAACTCTGGACTCGGCAGCCTCCGAGCGTCGTGGTCAAAACCTGGAGGAGACGTGGACTCGTACACGCTGACCCTGCTGCAGGACAGGTGTGTGTCTGTCAGGTCACAGATTTCAGCGTAACACCGGTGTGTTAAAATGTCTTTCTGCCTCTCCAGCGTCGTGGTTCAGAACTTCAGCGTTCCAGTTCAGTCTTCTTCTCTGCTGCTGACCGGTTTGACTCCCGGCGCCCTCTACAGGCTGCAGGCCGTCACCGTCAGCGGGGAGCTGCAGTCTAAACCCACGAGCCTGAAGGGACGCACCGGTGAGTCCAACCGGAGCTCGCATTAAAAAAAGACACGCTTAATTATGTTTTAGGGAATCAACATGGAGTCTTCTCACAGTCTGACGCTGTTAGTCTCTGAGACAAAGAGCTCGTCTGACTGTTGTTGTTGTTTCACAGAGCAGAAACCAGAACACCGCTAGAACACCACTGAGAGCGCTCGTGTGTGTGTGTGTGTGTGTGTTGTGTGTGTGTGTGTGTGTGTGTGTGTGTGTGTGATAACATCAGAGAGTTTTTAGAACAATAGCTGAAATGCCAAAAATGAGACACTCCCAGTGCTCAAAGGCTTCCTGCTGTGTGCGCACACACTTCCTGTTCAGAGGACCTACTGTATTGTGTTCCCACCAAATGTTCCAGTTATTTTCAGGACAGGTGTGTGTGTGTGGTGTGTGTGTGTTCACCTGCCAACCAATCATCATTCAGGTAAACAAAACCAAAGCCCCGCCTCCACCTCATCAGAGCCTGCTATTGGTCGACAGACTGTTGCCGTCCTGCGGGAACACTCTGGAAAACTAAAACATGAGCATGTTCTTCTGAACCTTTAACCTCCGTCTTTTTACTTTCAGTTCCGGCGGCGGTCACCGAGGTAACCGTTGCTAACAGCGGCAGGTCGGACGCTCTTCAGGTGTCGTGGCACCCGGCGGTGGGCGTGGTGGACAATTACCAGGTCCGCCTCCAGGACAAGAGCCAAACCGTCCACATGCTCACCGTGTCCCGCTCCTCGCCGCCAGAGTGCTCCTTCAGCTCGCTGGTTGCTGGGCGACTGTACACCGTTGTCATAGTGACGAGGAGCGACAGCCTGGAGAACGCCACAACGGTTCAAGCACGAACACGTGAGCTGTTTACTGTCGAGTGTAACATCTAAAGCGTGCGTGCGGTTTCTAACATGATGAACGTTTGTTTGTTTTTGTCTCACAGAACCTGCGACTGTGGAAAACCCGTCAGCTGTTCACTCAGCGAGAGACGACTTCCTGAAGGTCTGTCGACGTTTCTAAACTTGCGTCACATTATCGTGTTAACGTCAGTACTGATGTGTCGTCATGCCTCTTTCTGGATTCGTTCTTCACGGGTTGTTTTCTTCGTACCGCCGTGCGACTTCTCCTCATGTTGTGCGTTCAGGTGTCCTGGCGTCACGCAGATGGAGATCTGGACCGTTACGTGGTTCTGATCCGCTACAACCACAAAGTTCTGCAGAACAAGAGCGTCTCCGCCGGACACAACGAGTGCTCCTTCACGTCTCTGACGGCGGGGAGACTCTACACCGTCACCGTGGAAACCTGGAGCGGAGACTACGTCAGCAGCGTGTCCTTCGAAGGACGCACCTGTGAGCGAGGACACAAACGTCTGAAGTATTTCCGTCTGTATTTTTACAAACTGTTCTGACTGTTCTCGTTCCCTCTTCAGTTCCAGGCGCTGTCGGGAATCTGTCGCTAGGCAACACGGGGACAGGTGAACTGAACGTCACCTGGAGCCCCGCCCCAGGAGATGTGGAACACTATGAGGTGAGTTTTTGTGGACTTCTGGTACCTTCATCCAGGACCAGGCTTTGGTCACCTTCTTCATTGTAACGTGTGTCTCCTGGGTCACATGTCACCCCCCACATCTCACTTCCTGTCACGAAAACTGTCGACCTTAGCTAGCATTTTGCTAAACTGTCTCCCTGGCCTCTTCATCTCTGTTCTGCAGGTCACTCTGCTCTTCAACGACACTCGGGTTTTCCCTCCGGTCTCATTGACCAGCGAGGTGCGACATCACCGCCTGACCTCTCTGACCCCTGGGCGGCTGTATAAGATTGTGGTGTCGACGTTCAGCGGACCGAACCAGAGAGCGGAGCGCATCGAAGGACGGACAGGTGAGACGATGGAAGAGCTTTCAACAACTTTCTAGTTCAAACTCGAGTCCAGTTTGTCTGAACGCAGACTCTCCTCTCCAGTTCCCAGTGCGGTCGGGAACCTCCGGCTGGATCCTCGGCCGGGCCTGACAGACTCTGGCGGTGGGCTGTTGGCCTCCTGGACACCTGGAGACGGAGACCTGGACATGTATGTGGCCTCCCTGTCCACCATGGTGAGTCCAGCTGCACATTTCAGGTTCACACTGAATGTCTCAGTGTCCCCAAATTTAGGGCAACTAGCTAACGTCCATCTTATAAAGCTGCATTTATCCAAGGATCTTTGATGAATGTTTACACATTACAGATGTTTCAAAATCCTTGAGACAACCTTAAAAAAGTCTGAAGATGAGTTACTCACCGACTTTATTGGAAAATACAGCGGCGTGTCGTCTGCGTATCGGTGAAGCTTTAATAAATGAAATAAAACAGATCTAAACTGGATCCTTGGGGTTCACCACAAGATCACTACTGGTCAATTATGATTGATAAGAAATGATTTGATAAATAGTTTTAATGATGAATGTTTATGAATGTTCTGTTGTAAATATGTCTCCAGGACGGCGTTGCCCTCGATACTCGTCCTGTCCCTAAACATGTCACCTCCCTGGAATTCCTGGATCTGGTCCCAGGTGACACCTACACCATAACCGTCCAATCACTGAGCGGGAAGCTGACCAATAAAAACACAGCCACCGGCCGGACAGGTAAGACGCTGGACTGACTTTAAATGTAGTGATTAGAAGTGAGTTGATATTGATTATCATTTTTGGTTACCGCGTTCAGCTCCGGCCAGAGTCACAGCCCTGCAGGCCGATAACGACCACACCACTCACAGCCTGACGGTCAGCTGGGAGAGGCCGGTGGGCGTGTACGACGGCTACAGTCTGCAGTTATTGGACGAGGCCGGGGTAGTTCAGGCCAATCGGTCGGTTTCCGCAGAGAGTCGAAGCGAGCGTCTGGAGGGTCTGACATCCGGGAAGTGGTACCGCGTGAGGGTGGTGACACTCAGCGGCGGCGTCCTGTCGCCGGAGGCCACGGCGGAGGGACAAACACGTGAGTCACTGCGTTACGCCGCGGAACAACTCCAACCTGTGGACGTTTCCTCTGCTGCTGTTGATCCGCTCTGTCTGTCTGTCGTTCAGGTCCGGCTGCAGTCAGTAATCTCACTGTCGCCTCGGTCAACACCTCCTCTGTCTCCTTCTCGTGGCGGCCGTCGGGCGGCCACGTCGACAAGTATGAGCTGTCGCTTTACAGCGTCGCCGAGGAAACGACCAGTCACAGAAAACTCCCGGCGGGGAGCCGGAAGGAGCATCATCATCATCAGGTGGGGCCTCACACAAACGTGTAAATATACGATACGTTTTATCCGGTTTATCGTGCACGTGATAACCGAGACGTTCTTGTCGACTGTAGACGGACGAGGTCGGCCCGGCTGCAGACAGATGCGTGTTCTCCGGCCTGCGAGCAGGAAGTCTGTACAGGCTGCAGGTGGTGAGCTGGAGCAGAGGCATGAGCAGCGACTCGTCTGTGCTCGTCAGAACGGGTCCGTCAACACGTTATTATCGCATCACAGCTCATCGTATGTACGTTTACGTCGCCTCATCTTTCCTTTTCTCGTCCGCTCTGCAGTCCCGCCTTCAGTTTCGTCTCTTCAGGTTCAGAATTCAGGACGGACGGACAGACTGACGGTCAGCTGGCAGCACGGTGAAGGAAGCTGGAGCAGCTATCAGGTGAACACACAGAAACATGTTTTGTTTTAATCGAGCAGATAAAAGTCTCGTTAAGATGAAGAGACCACATCAGCAGACTGAGACAGCGCAGCAGTTTAAGGTAGATTCATCTTGTTCTTGCTTTAAGGTGGTATTGTACGATCTTTCTGGAGTCGCTCTGGGAGCCCAGACTCTCGGAGCTCAGCACACAAGTCACATGTTCTCCGGGCTGATCCCTGGTAGGCTGTATCGCTCTGAGGTCATCACGCACAGCGGAGAACTGACCAATAAGATCTCGGCATACGGACGCACCAGTAGGTCGAGTGAAACGCACACTTACAAACTCTCATAGCATTAGCACTCATTAATATTCATGTTTGTTTTTCCTCCTCCAGCTCCGGAGCCGCCCACACACCTGTCTGTCAAACAGGGCCCGACCAATGACACGATAGAGCTGGCGTGGTCCGGTCCCGCCTCCGGGGACTTCGACACTTTCAGCCTGCAGTGGACGCCTCCGGACCAGCTGTCCGTCACGCAGACTGACCCGACCAGCCGGGTCCTTGGCGGGATGTTTCCGGGGCGACTGTACAACTTCACCGTGGCGACCATCGGTGGGGGCGGAGCCAAGGTCGGGCCCACCGTTACGAGCCAGCCAATCCAGAGGAGCGTCAGGACAAGTAGGTGGAACAGCTAGCAGCTTCCATCTGCTTCCAGTCTTTATGCTAAGCTAGGCTGGTATCAATATTCTCCTCTCACTCCAGAACAGAAACTCGTCCTTTAAAGGTCCGCTCTGTCAGCAGCGTCAGAGACGGTGTTTCTGTTTCTGACCAGCAGATGGAAACATAACAAAGGCTGTGAACGAGCTCATCAGCTCATCTTTAACTTCCTGTCTGTGTGCAGGCGGCAACACTAGAAAAACATCAGCAGTCATTAATATGTAAACTGACACACACACACACACACACGCTTTTATTTTGATGGTAAACTGAAAAGACGTTTACGTCACGTTGATTCATGTTTTTCATTTTCGAATCAAACGAGTTGATTAATCAAGAAATGATCTCAGCAAAAAAAAAACAAACTGGTTCGTCAAATACTGTTCCTCTTTTTCCCTCCTTGACCTTCCCGTCTTCTCCTCTCCTCCCTCCTTCTCTCCTCTCTCCTTGTCTCCTCCCTCAGGTCCGTCTCCTCTGAGGTCCATTCACTGCTTCCCTCTCTCGTCCTCCTCCCTCTCCTGCTCCTGGTCGCCGCCTTCCTCCGACTTCGACTCCTACGAGGTCGAGTGTCGTCGGCACGACGACGGGGAACTTACCTCGGCGCTGCGGCTCGCTGAGGGCGTCACCGCGGTAACGCTGGACCACCTGGAGGCGTACAGGAAGTACTCAGTGACAGTCAGAGTGTCGTCAGCCGGACAGACGAGTCCGCCAGCGACACACACGACCGTCACCATGATAGACCGTGAGTACACACACACACACTCTCCCCTCAGGTGCTGTAGTTGAGTCTCATGTTTAAATAAACCTGTTTAAATAGGGCGGCGGCTCAGCAGGGACACGGAGGAGAATCAGTTTATTCATCTTTAATCAGGTGACTTCATTAAATTTAACCTACAGCGTGTTCGTGCAGCTGCTCATCAAGTGACTTTTTAAATGGAACTTGATGTTTGTGACGTGAAGCTGAGTCACCGTCAGCAGGTTCATTCAGTTACTGTGAGCTGCTGCAGGAAACAACAGTAAAACACACACACACTCTCTGAATCTTCACGTGTCGCTCGTCACCGTGACCTCAAACAGTCTGCAAACTTTCCTCCTTCGTCTCTTTACAACCTTTTCTTCTTCCTTTGTTCACGTCCATCTGTCCTTCCTCCTTCCTCTCTGCCTGTGTTACATCATAAATCATCCTGACACAACTGGACTGGGAGACAGAAACAGAGAAACAAAAATAAAACGACTCCAGAAAATCCCAGAGAAACTTTTTATCAGTCACCTGAAAACAAAAAATAAGAGCCAGAATTCACGTATTATTATTATTATTATTATTATTAGTTTGAAAGTCATAATGAGTTACTGAAAGTACATTTGTTGTCTGATTCTCATAATTTACTGTCAGTATTTAAAAAAATAAAAACATGACGTTAAAGTAAAAATTCAAATTACATTTCCAGAATTATGAAAAAATAATAAACCTATTTTAGGTTTTATTTTGTTTATTAAATCATTTAAATTGCTGACTCAGTTTAGTGTCAGAATCTGTTTAATTTGTCAGTAATTAAAAATGACAATTTTTAAACGTTTATTTTAGAACTGTATTTACATTTGTTAAATATTATATTTAGTTCTTTTTAAAAAGTAAATTAAATTTTTTTCCTTTTGGCAGAAATGACCATGACATGACTCAGCAGTCCTGTAACTGTAAATAAAGTTTGTCGTTTATTTGATTGACAGTTTGTTTAACGAGTCCGTTTCCTTTCAGGTCCTCCGGTCCCGCCTCCCAGCGTCCGGGTCAGTGACAGGTCATCGAAGCTCACGTCGTCCTCCATCTTGTTTCGCTTCAACTGCTCGTGGTTCAGCGACGCCAACGGAGCCGTCAAATATTTCACCGTGATCGCGGCCGAGTCCGACGGTACGAGCTCGCGCTGGTGGACGCCTGACGCGGAGACGCAGGTTACGTACAAACTCTCACCTTCACTGTCTGTCTGCTCCTGACAGCCAATGAGATGCTGCAGCCGGACCAGCGCCACCCTCTGCCCTCCTACCGCGACTACATCAACAACTCGTCCGTCAGAGCGTATCAGACCGCCTACTTCTCCAGCCGCTGCCCGCAGGACGGCGACGCCTCACCTGGACAGGTAACAAACCAACAGGTGTCACGTCGCTGAACGCTCGGTGACCTGCTTGATGGCGTGAGACAACCTGACGTGTGTGTGTGTGTGATCAATCGATCAGGTGGTGGAGGTGAACCTCGGGGCCGGAGGCGATCGGCTGGGTGGAGCCTGTGACCGTTACCATGACGACGACCTCTACCTGAGCGACAGCTATGGCGGCTTCTGTGACGGGCCGCTGAAATCCAAAACCTCCTACAGGTACGACACACAGACACACACACACTTCAAGTCCAGCTCATAAACAATCTGATTTGTGTGTGTTTGTGTGTGTGTGTGTGTGTTCAGGCTGAGTGTGCGAGCGTTCACCAGACTGTTCGATGAAAACCACCGAGAGGTTTCTCAGCCACTCTTCACTGACACGTACCTGTCCTCACCGCTCAGGACGCACGCAGGTGAGTCCCTCCCTCTCCCACACACACACACACACACACATTTACCTGTCCTCACTGTGTGTTGTTGTGTTCAGAGCCTCTGGGCGGCAGTCGTCGAGGGTTTGAGTGCCGGCATGTTCCTCATCGGCATGATGGTGGCCGTCGTCTCTCTGCTGGTCTACAGACAGCGACTCCGCAAAGTGTGAGTGCACACACAGAGTAAAAACTACAACCTGACTACAAACACTAACAGTTTGTGTGTGTGTGTGTGTGTGCGCATGCAGAGCCGTCCAGGAGAACCCGGTGGTGAGGATGAGTATGTGGAAAGAAGTTCCAGCTTCAGGATTATATATGGGCGTCAGGAGGTAAGAGAGTGTGTGTGTGAGAGAGAGAGTGAGAGCGAGAGTGTGTGAGAGAGAGCGTGAGAGTGAGAGCGAGAGAGTGCGTGTGTGAGAGAGAGAGCGCGAGAGAGAGAGCGAGAGCGAGAGCGTGAGAGTGAGAGCGAGAGAGTGCGTGTGTG